>ML107007.1:0-13036 GCA_003697995.1 Taxidea taxus jeffersonii
AAAACTAAGGCTTGTAATCCATGTACAAGAGATCTTTTTCCCTTTAGATTGTTTAATTTCTATGCTATAAGTTTTCTACTTCTGTTAAATTTATTTCAAAATATTATTAATTTCTTTTATTATTATTATTAATAATATATAATTATTATTAAAATTATCATTTCTTTTGATACTATTGTAAGTGGAATTGTTTTCTTCATTTTTGGATTTTTCATTGAAATGTATGAAGAAAAATGCATGGAGCTACCATTGATTTTTGCATGCTGAACTCTACCCTGCATATCTGCTGAACTTAGTTCTAAGAGGTGTTTTGGGAGGATTCCTTAGGCTTTTCTATACAAAAGATCACAAGACATTGAAATAGTTTTTCTTCCTTTCTAGTCTGAATGCCTTTTATCTTATTCATTCTTGCTCAATTGTCCCGGCTGGAACCTCTAGTACAATGTTGAAAAGAAGTGGTGAGAGTGAAAACTTTGTCTTGTTCCTGATTTTAGGGGGAAGGTATCCAGGTTTCCTCCACGGAGCCTGAGGTCAGGTGTGGGTTCTCACTGACACCTTTCATTAGGCTGAGAAACTGTCCTGTTCCTAGTTTGCTGAGTAGTTTTTATTTGGCAACAGGGTTGGATTTTGTCAAATGCTTTTTCTGCCTTTATTGAGGTGATCACATGGCTTTTGTTTTTTATTCTAGTGATATGGTGTATTACATTAATTGATTTTCAGAAGTTAAACCAACCTGTATGCCTGGGGAAAAAATCCCACTTGGTCATGGTGTGTAATTCTTTTTATAGGCTGCTGGATTTGGTTTGTTATTTTTGGAGGATTTTTGTATCCCTATTCACAAAAGACACTGATCTGAAGATTTATTTTCTTGTGATGCCTTGGTCCGGTTTTGGTATCAGGGTAATGCTGCCCTTGTACAATGAACTGGGGAACAACCCCTCCTCTTCTATTTTTTAGAGGAGTTCATGAAAAATTGGCATTTTTAATTGGCATCTTTAAATGTTTCGGTAGAATTCACTACTGAAACATGTAGTCCTGGGCTTTTCCTCGTGGATAATTTTTTTGATTATGAATTAAATATCTTCAATTGTATTAGGTTAATTCAGGCTATTTCTTCTTGACTCAGCTTCTTCATTTTGTATCTTTCCCAGAATTTGTCATTTCAGCTCAGTTATCAAATTTACTGGCATACAGTCATTCATAGGGGTCCTTTATCATCCATTTAATTTCTGTAAGATTGGTAGTTGTGTTCCCTTTTTCATTTCTGATTTTAGTAATTTGAGTCTTCTAACTAGGCCAGTCCAGTGAGAAATCTGTTAATTTTGTGGATCTTTTCCAAGAACCAAACTTAGTTTTGTTGAGTTCCTCAAATTGCTTGTAATATTTTCTGCTTCACTTATTTCCACCATAATCTTTATTATTTCCTTCTTTCCACTTGCTTTAGGTTTCATTTGCTTTTTTACTCAGTGTCTTAGGTGGAAAGTTAGGTTATTGACTTGAGATCCTTTTTTTAATGGGCAGTTAGAGACAGAAATTTCCCATGAGTACTGCTTTCATTGCCTGCATATGGTCTCAAATACCCGGTTTTTGTTTTCATTCATCTTTAAGTATTTTCTAATGTCTCTTGTGATTTCCTCTTTGGCACATTGTTTTAGAGTATGTTCATTTCCACATGTTTGTAAATTATTTTCCAGTTTTCCCTGATATTGATTTGTAGCTTGTTTCACTGTGATCAGAAAAGGCATTTTGTATGATTTCAGTTATTTTAAACTGGCCTAGCATGTCACCTCTTCTGGGCAGTTCTCCGTAAGCCCTGGAGAAGACCATGTGTTCTGCTTTTGTGTGAAGTGTTCTATAGACAGCTGTTAGACCTTGTTGGCTTATCGTGCTCCCGATGGCTTCTGTTCCATCTAGATCTCCTTGTCTACTTGTTCTATTCATTATTGAAGGTGAGGTTCTGACGTTCCTAAGTATTATTATTCAGTTGTTGTCTTCTCCCTTCATTTTTGTCAGGGTTTTTTGGGGGGCGGCTTCATGCATTTTGGGGGTCTGTTGTTGGGTTGTTTTATCTTCTTGGTAGACTGACGTTTTCATCATTAAAGAATGTTCCTCTGAATCCCTAGTAACTGTTTTTATTTTAAAGTCTGTCTTACCTAATATTAGCATAGCCACTCTGGCTTTCTTATGGTTTCTGTTTGAATGATAGAGATTTTTTTCCATCCTTTTACTTTCAATCTATCTGCATCTTTGCGTATGAAATGTGTCTTCTACTGATAGCATACAATTGGGTATTGTTCTTTTTTAATCCCATCTAATAATATCTGTCATTTGATTATATTGTTTATTCATATTTAATTTTATTATATCATTCATATTTATCATTCATTCATATTATATCATATTATATCATTCATATTATCATTCATATTAAATATCATTCATATTTAATATTATTGATATAACTGGATCTATATCTGTCACTTTAGTTTTTGTCTTCCACATGTGTCCTGTCTTTTTGGTTCCTCTTTCCCTCCTTAATGCTTTCTTTTGCATTAGTGAAAATTTTCCAATATACTATTTTAGTTTCTTTCATGATTTTGCTACTGCATTTTAAAAAGTTATTGCCTTAGTGGTTGCTAGGGAGCGTATCATAAATAATTTAACTTACCATATACTGCTTCAGATTTTTACTAGCTTAATTCCAGGGAGACTCACAAACATCACTCCAGAAAGTCTGTTCCTTGTCCCTTCCTTTGATGGTCTTGTTTTTGTACATCTTACATCAGTTTATGTCACAAAGCCCCAATGGACATTGCTTTAATTACTATTTTATACAATTTAATGTCTTCTTAAGAAGCTGATAGAAAGGAGAGAAAGTATATATTTATAGTTTTTGATATATTAGACTCCTTACTTAACATGTCTGTTTTCTTTCATTTCTCCTGTGAATCTGAGTTAGTATTTGATATCATTTCCCTAGCTTCATACAGTTTTCCCCATACCTGGTGCTTTGTGCTGTTATTGACAAATACGTTATGTTTCTGAATGTTATAGGCCTAACAATACAGTTTTATATATATGAATAATAAATAAATGAATACATACATACATATATGTATGCAGTTTTAAGCAGTTAATTTTAAAAATCAATTAAAAGAAGGAAAGGGAGGAAATATACCTTTAGACTATCTTTCATTTACTTTTACTGCTCTTTTTTTTTTTTAACGTGGATTCAAATTACTGTCCAGGGTCACTTGCCCTCCTCCTGAAGCTCTTTATCTAGTATTGCTTGTAAGGCGGGTGTGCCAGCAACAGATTCTCTCAGTTACTATCTGGGAATGTCTTCTTTGGTCTCCATCTTGGAGACAGTGTAGCTGAACGTAGGATTCTTGGTTGAGAGTTTTTCCCAGGAGCACTTTGCAGCTGTTGCCCACAACTTTCTGGCCTCCCTGGTTTCACTGACTTCCCATCTTGTCCCCCTCTACTCCGGTCACACTGCTGCCGGAGGGGTATTTTTATAATACAAACCTTCCTGGGTTGCTCATTTATTTAGACACTTAAAGATATCCCTCTTTTTTCTATAAATTCACAGTGGTCTCCCTGGAAAGGCATAGGCCCTCCATCATTGACACCCTGCTTCTCCTTGGGCCATATCTCTCATTCTAGCCCACAAGGCTATTATGCTGAACTGCTTGAGGTTTCTGCCACATACACAGGTGATTTCATGCCCCAGTGCCTTTGCTTCAACTGCTGTCTCTGCCTGGAAGCCACACTGCCCTCCTGCCTCCTCCCTGGGAAACTCCAACTCCCTTCTCAAGATGAAAGGCAGTCCTCACTTCCTCTGAGGGGTACTTTCCGGACACCTTTACTAGCATTGGCCATTTCTTCTTTGTTTTGCGCCACTGATCTCCATCCAGTCTCTCTCAGGGAACCTGTCACACTTGGACCGCTCTTAATTATTTCCCTGTGTATGTGCTCTCAACTGTAGGCCTTGCTGAACATGGATAGCCCCCAACATGAACTATTCATCATGTGGTGGGTGTCTCACAGTTTCCTTGTCCATTCCCACGGATGCAGCAGATGTTATTTCCACCTCCCTTTTGAAGATGATTAAACCAAAACAGAAAGGCAATCCAGGTTGCCCAATGATGGCTGTGAGGGCTGAGGTGAGCACTCTGTTACTCGGGTCCACACTCTCAGGTGGCAAACTCTGTGCTCTGGTCAGAGTGTTAAGGTCCTAGTACAGAGCCTGATATATAATCATGCCTGATATATGTAGATTGAAAGTGGTAGTTTGGTAATGCAGTTCAAAAAATTTATGATGAACAAAGAAGATTTTGAACTCTACCCATCTTTCTTACTTTTATTACTTATCACCTATTTTCCTCTATGGTGACTAAAATCTTAAATAAACACTAAATTTTCAGTATACTTGGGGCATCCAGGAGGGAGAGAATGTGTCCTACTTTGCATCAATCATCTCTCAGTCTGTCTGCACAGAGAGATTGACTTAGGGATACAAAGGGGCTGGGGCCCGTAGATTTGCATGTCACTTTACACAAAATTCAGAAAATACTGACTGCTTCTAAGAATGATGGAGTGGACAGCAGCCCCAGACCCCAGGAGCTCCCTGGTGTAGCCACTGGTCTGCTCTTGGTAAGCAAGAGAGAATATCTACAGGGGGAAATGAGCCAAAGGTAATGGAAGTCATGTAAAGAAAGAAAAACTGGCTGGATCATTTGGGCCTGCCTAGAAGAGGGAAAGAAGCAGTAAAAGCAAAGGGATGAGTGGGGAAGGAGCTCTCGTTGAAGTTTAAGCAGCACATCAATGGCGTGGGGTGGCACTGGCATAGTAGAGCCCCCCTTTGGGTTTCACCTTGTAGTTCCCTGTGGCTGTGCCCCTATGAGTTCCTACTGCATGGACATGTGATCCCTCACTCCCAGAGCCTGAACCGACCTGGCCCCAAGCCAACCCTCCGTCCTCAGTGGGCGAAGTTCTTCAACAATGTTCTCATGGCCCCTCATTCCCTAAACCGGTTCCTCCCAGGAGTTCATGGAGACTCTCCCTGACAACAAGGGAAGAGACTTCTCTTCCCTCGACACATCGTTTGTGTCACAGACTGACCGAGCATCGGGACTGAAGAAGGTCGTGAGGAATGACTAATGGAAATAAATCCTAGCATGCTGTCCACCTAGTTCCTGGTCTTGAACTCAGTCAGTGACTCTGGCCTTGTGTGTTTTTGAATATGGCCTCCTGCTTTACTGACAGAACATCTGTCCTCTTTGGCTTTTCCTCCCATTTCCTCCTTCTTCCTGTTTAGAACAGGACGTAGTAACCAGACTTCATGGGCCACTTGGGTCTTAGGCAACCACGAGACTGTCAACTCCATGTTAACAGTGGAGCAAAGTGTTAGAAGGAACTCAGGTCTCCAGTGACCATGGACTCGACATGTCCCTCCAGGGCTGTTAAACTTCAGACGTGTTATGTAGATGAGAAAAACAGTCCTTTACGTTTTTCAGCCACAGTTCCTTCTGGGTCTCTTACCAGCAGCTGAACATGACTTCTCACCAAGACATGGCTTCCCGTGACAGTGAGGTGTCCTGCAGATGAGGCTTTGCTCAACGTGGGTGTGGAGTCTGGGGGAGAAGGTTCGTTAGTGGAGTGGCTCACAGTAGCTCTTCTGAACTCAGAAGCTGTAGGTCAAGGCTGTTTGCCTTATTCTTTAGTGCAGAACCCGGTGAGTTGGAGCATGTGTGACAGAGGACCCTCGCGGTGGAAGGATGGTCTATGTTTTGCCAAAGGCAGGAGTTTCAGTGCAATGTTGGGCCTGCAGTCTCTCCAAAGGAAATTCTCTTTAAGCTGCTCTATGACTGGATTGTGCTCAAAGAACTACTGAGCTTTAAACGGTCATTTGTTAACTATCTCAACTTCTGAAGCAGATATCTGTTGATTACCATGCAGGTTCCTGTAACTACTGAAGAGTCACTGTATTTGAGCTACATGCCGGGCTCTGTGCTCCCGTCTACCTGCGCTACTCACTTAATGCTCTCAAGAGCCTTGGAAGGTCAGTTTTAAAAGTGCCTCCTGTGGTTTCCTTCCCTCAACATCAAAATAATCCCTTAGACCAACTTTTTAATGCATCCGTTTTATCCAGATTACTAAGATTTTCCCTAATAGGCACTCACAGAAAGTTAGTTGGAAAGGTGCATTGTGATTCCCTTAGGGGGGGAAGTCAGGCCTGGTTACAATCGGAGACCCTGTCCCTCCCCAAGCTTGCATTTACAGAGAATTAAAAACCTCTCGTCAAGCCTCCTGTGTTAGCTGCTAACCTCACTGCTGTCTGGCTGGAGGCGTGTGCTTCGTGGTGGCTGGTAGATTAGTCCAAAGACCCGGCAAGTAAGAGAACTGAAACAATGGGAAAGTGGATAATCCCTGCAGCGAGAGTCAGGCAGTGAGCAGTCTTCAAGGCATTAACTGAATCATCATAGCATGAATGCCCGCACACCCCCACACATGCTTCTATAGGCATCTCAGTCTCATTCTCTGAAATCCATAATGGGAGTTGGGTTTCTCCGTACCTATCATCCTGTGTGTTGGGGGTCAGGTGTCAGGCACCTTATCTTAAAAAAAGACTTGGGGGAATCTGCAGACCTTAGGGGCTTAATAAATGAATTACCATCAGGTATCCAGAAAGGAAGTTCTGGAAGAAAAATAGCTGGCTTAGTGGTTTAATCATTGGACTGGAAGGAATAAGTCAGGACACCCCGTGATGCTCTGAGCCATGCTCCCAGCACTCTCAGTGGCCTGGAGTCAGCAGGGTCTACATGTGTACCTTCATTTCTAGGAAAATACATTTTCCTCTTCACAAGACAGATCTGTTATATGGTCTTCTCAGTCCCAGACTGGAGAAGCTATTAGTCGGGTGGAAGAAGGTCACATGTACTTATTTATAAATTTATTTCATGCCATAGAAATGGTGATTGAAAACAGGTGATATGCCAGTAAAGCTATGATTCAGAACAGGAGAGTTGAAGAGTTTCTCAGACAACAGCTGCAGGAGTTTGTGACCACAAACCTGCCCAGCAAGAAAGATCAGAGGGGCCTCTTTGAGCAGAAAGGAGAGACCAAAAGTGACAGTATCAAGGCAGAAAATACAGAAGCAGTAAAAATGAATATTTTTTAAACTATCAGCCAAGGAACTCACAAAGAAAGGATATGAAATACAGTAACATATACCTAAAGTGTGGAGAGGAGAGGAAGAAAGAATGGGTTCAAATTTAGATGGTCATCCACCTAATACAGACTGCTTTATGCCAAAGGGGTTATATGCAAACCTAATGGTAACCCCAAATCACAAATCACCAATAAACATGAAGAATAAAAAGGATGAAACCCAAATATATTACTAAGGAAATCAGCAAAACATGGAAGTGACAAAGATAAGAAAGGATCAGAGAAAAGCTCAGAAACAACCACAAAACGAGTAATAAAATGGCACCAAATACATGATCTATCAATAATTACTTGGCATGTAAATGGACTGCATGTAAATGGACTGGATGTTCCAATCAAAAAACATAGGGTGACAGAGTGGATAAAAAAACGAGGGGCGCCTGGGTGGCTCAGTGGGTTGGAGCCTCTGCCTTTGGCTCTGGTCATGATCCCAGGGTCGTGGGATTTAGCCCCGCGTCGGGCTCTCTGCTCTGCGGACAGCCTGCTTCCTCCTCTCTCTCTCTCTCTCTGCCTCTCTGCCTACTTGTGATCTCTGTCAAATAAATAAATAAAATCTTAAAAAAAAAAAAACCGAGACCCATCTATATGTGCCCTACAAGGCATTCACTTTAGATGTAAAGACACCAGCAGGTGGAAAGTGAAGGGATGGAGAACCATGTCTCACACAAAATAAAGCCTATCTAGCACTCCTTACATCGGGCACACTAGACTCTAAAACAAAGGCTGTAATGAAATGAACAAGGTCCCTGTGTCATCATTAGTGCATCTGTCCACCAAGATCTAACAATAGTAAATATCTATGCCCCAACTTGGGGGCACCCAGATATACAAAACAATTCATAATAAAACAAAGAAATTCATTGGTAATGACACAATGAGAGTAGGAGCTTAAACACCCCACTCACATCAAGGGGCAGATCATCTAAGCAGAAAATAAGGAAACAATGGCTTTGAATGACACACTGGGCCAGGTGGACATCACAGACATATTCAGAACGTTCCATCCTAAAACCGCAGAATATACATTCTTCTCGAGTGCACATGGGACATTCTCCAGGACAGATCACATCCTGGGTCACAAATCTGGCCTCAACGAATATAGAAAGACTAAGATCACACCATGCATATTATGAGACCACAAAACTATGAAACTTGAAGTCAACCACAAGAAAAAAATGGGAAAGACCACAAATACATGGGGTTTAAAGAACACAGTACTGAACAATGAATGTGCGGGGAGGGAGCAAGATGGTGGAGGAGTAGCAGACTGAAACGACATCAGATCCCAGGAATCCAGCTAGATAGTTATCAAACCATCCCAACACCTACAGACTCAACAGGAGATCAAAGAGAAGAAAAGCAGCAATTCTAGAAACAGAATATCTGGAAGGTAGGACGTGCGGACAAGTGAAGCCAAAGTGACAGGAACATAGACCGCAGGGGGGTGGATCTGGCTCCCAGCAAGCGGTGCAGCAACAGAGCACAAAATTGGAACTTTTAGAAGTCTGTTCCATGGAGGAACGTCACTCCAGAGGCTAAGCAGGAGTGGAGTGCTCACGGAGACAGTGTCGTCTCAGGTCCCGCGAGGTCACAGAAGGATCGGGGGTGTCTGTGTGCAGCAGAGCTGCCAGGTATCAGAGCGGGGAAGCCACTGCAGAAATGGAGCCAAGGAGGGGCTGTCAGCTCAGGGTTACCTTAAACCATGATCCAAGGCACAGCAGGGACTGCTCTTCAACCAGGGACCCCACAAGTGGCAGGTCTGGGGAGACTCACCTTCCTTCTCTGGGAGAAGCAGCATGGCAGGAATCTGCTGGGTTTGGAGACTCCAAACGGTCCCGTGCACCAGAGACAGAAATGCTTGGTCACAGGCTGGGTGAGCTCAGAGCATGGCCGGAGACCAGGGAGGACGGATTGACAGCTTTTCTCCGAGGACGCACTGTGGAGCGGGGCCTCGAGCTCTCAGCTCCTCCAGGCGGGACACTGGGCGGCTGCCATTTTCATTCCCGTCCTCCAAAGCGGTATGGAAAGCGCTCAGGGAACAAAAGCTCCCGAGACCCAAACCGCGCAGATTACTTTTAGCCTGGCGCAATTCTGCCTCCGGCAAAGACATGTGAGAATCTCAGCAACAGGTCCCAGACCCAGAAGACCAGCAAGAACATCCAGCCAAGACCAAGCTCACTGATCAAGGAGAACTGCAGAATTCCAGAGGAGGGGAAAGCAACACACAGAATTCATGCTTTTCTCCCCATGATCCTTAAATCTTCCAAAGTTAAATTTTTAAAGTTTTCTTTATTTTCTTTCTTTTAAAATTTTTCCTCTTTCCTATTTTAACCAATATCTTATCAATACCTTTAAAAAAATCTTTCTTAATTTTCACTTTTATAGTTATATTCTATCCCATCATTGTATTTAACATTATTTTTTGTATGTTATACACACACACACACACACACACACACACGTTTTTTTTTTTCTTTAAAATATTGGGATACAGTTTCTTCTAACAGACCAAAATCTACCCTAAATCTACCCTAAATCTAGTGTATAGCTTTGTTTTTGTCTTCCATCTAATCACATTCTCTCCCTTCTTAAAAAATTTTTTTTCTTTCTTTTTTCAACCAACCTCTTATCAATTCCTTTTAAAAAATCTTTTAAAAATTTCATCTTACAGTCATATTCCATCCCTTCATTATATATATATATATATTTTTTCTTTCTTTAAAATTTTGGGAGGCAGTTTCTTCTAGCAGACCAAAATACACCCCAAATCCAGTATGTAGCTCTGTTCTATTCACCATACTGATCATATTCTTTTTTTTTCCTTTCTTTCCCCCACCTGGTTGGGGGTCTCTTCTGATTTGTTTAGGGCATAATTTTCAGGGGTCATTGTTACCCTTTTAGCATTTTTTTCTCTCATTCATCTATTCTTCTCTGGACAAAATGACAAAAGAGAAACCTCACCTCAAAAAAAAAAAAAAAAAGGAGCAAGAGGCAGTACTGACTGCCAGGGACATAATCAATATGGACATTAGTAAGATGTTGGAACTAGAATTCAGAATGATGATTATAAAGATAGTAGCTGAGCTCAAAAATAGCATAGAAGATACTAGGGAATCCCTTTCTGGAGAAAAAAAGAACTAAAATCTAACCAAGTTGAAATAAAGCTATTAATAAGGTGCAATAAAAAATGGGGGCTCTTACTGCTAGGATAAGTGAGGAGAGAACTAGTGATATGGAAGACCAAATGATGGAGAATAAAGAAGCTGAGAAAAAGAGAGACAAACAACTACTGGACCACGAGGGGAGAATTTGAGAGATAAGAGATACCATAAGACGAAACAGTATTGAAGTGTATAACAATATAGGCCTACCTCCTAAAGCAAGAAAATCTCAAATAAACAACGTAACCTTACTCCTAAAGGAGCTGGAGGAGGAACAAGAAGTCTAAAGCCAGCAGAAGGAGGGAGATAATAAAGATCAGAGTAGAAGTAAATGATAGAGACACTAAAAAAAAAACCAATAGAACAGATGCATGAAACCAGGAGCTGGTTCTTTGCAAAAAATGAATAAAATTAATAAATCTCTAGACAGACTTACCAAAAAGAAAAGAGAAAGGACCCAAATAAATAGAATCACAAGTGAGAGAGGAGAGATAACACCCAACACCACAGAAAAACAAACGATTCTAAGAGAGTATTATGAAAAACTACATGCCAACATACTGGACAGCCTAGAAGAAGGGGATAAACTCCGAGAAACACATAAATTACCAAAACTGAAACAGGAAGAGTAGGAAACTTGACCAGATGGATAACCAGCTAAGAAACGGAATCAGTCATCAAAAATCCCCCAACAGTCAGAAGTCCAGGACTAGATGGCTTCATAGCGTGATTCTATGAAACATTCAAAGAAGAATTAATACCTATGCATCTCAAACTGTTCTAAAAAGTAGAAAAGGAAGGAAAACTTCCAAATTCATTCTATGAGGCCAGCATTGCCAATACCAAACCAGGTAAAGATCCAACCAAGAAAGAAAACTATGGGTCAATATTCCTGGTGAACATGGTTGCAAAAATTCTCAATAAAATACCAGCAAGTCAAGTCCAACAGCACATTAAAATAATCATTCATTACAACCAACATGATCAAGTGGGATTTTTTCTTGGGCTGCAAAGATGGCTGGGTATTCTCAAACCAGTCAGTGTGATAAACTATATTAATAAGAGAAAGGATAGGGGTGCCTGGGTGGCTCAGTGGGTTAAGCCTCTACCTTCGGCTCAGTTCATGATCCCAGGGTCCTGGGATCGAGCCCCACATTGGGTTCTCTGCTCAGCAAGGAGTTTGCTTCCCCCACTCTCTCTGTGGGCCTCTCTGCCTACCTGTGATCTCTCTTTCCTGTCAAATAAATAAATAAAATCTTAAAAAAATAAAAGAAAGGATAAGAATTATATGATCTTCTTAAAATATGCAGAAGAAGCATTTTTACAAAGTACAAGATCCACTTATGAGGAAACCCTCAAAAATTAGGGATAGAGGGAACCATACATCAAAATCCTAAAGCCCACATATGAAGAACCCACAACTAATATCATCCTCAAGAGGGAAAAATGGAGAGCTTTTTTCCTATAGTTAGAAACAAGACAGGGATGTTCACTCTTACCGCTGTTATTTTTTATTATTATTAAATATTTTATTTAGTTATTTTAGGGGGAAGAGAAGATGGAGAGGGAGAGAGGATCTTGAGCAGACTCCCTGTTGAGCATGGAGACCAATGTGGGGATCAACCTCATGATTCTGAGATCATGACCCGAGCCAAAAATCAAGAGTTGGATGCTTAACTCACTGAGACACCAAGGTGCCCCTCACCACCATGTGTAACATAGCCCTGGAAGTCCTAGCCTCAGCAACTAGACAACAAAAAGAAATAAAATTCATCCGGATTTGTGAGGAAGAAGTCAAACTGTAGCTGTACACGTAACTGTATCATGTTATTTGTAGATAACGTGATACTATATATAGAAAACCCAGAAGACTCCACCAAGTGCTAGAACTGATAAATGAATTCAATAAAGTCACAGAATGCAAAATTGGTGTACAGAAATCTGTTGCATTTCTATACACCAATAATGAAGCAGCAGAAAGAAAAATTAAGGAACCCGTCCCATTTTCAATAGCACCCAAACCAGTAAGACACGTAGGAATCTACCTAACCAAGAAGTTGAAAGCCCTGTGCTCTGAAAACTATGAAACACCAGTGAAAGAACTTGAAGATGACACAAGGAAATGAAAAGACACTCCATGCTCATGGATTAGAAGAGCAAATATTGTTAAAATATCTATACGACTGGGACACCTGGGTGGCTCAGTTGGTTAAGCAGCTGCCTTCAGCTCAGGTCATGATCCCAGAGTCCTGGGATCGGGTCCCACATCGGGCTCCTTGCACGGCAGGGCCTTCTCCCTCCCTCTGCCTCTGCCTGCCTTGCTCGCTCTCTCTCTCTCTCTAACAAATAAATAAATAAAATCTTTAAAAAATATATCTATACGACTGAAAGCAATCTACATTAATGCAACCCCTATCCAAATACTGACAGTTTTTTTTTTTTTAACAGAGCTAGGACAAACAATGCTGAAGTGTGTATGGAAGCAAAAAAGACCTCAAATAGCCAAAGCAAACTTGAAGAAAGAAAAAAAAGGAAAGCTGGAGGTGTCATAGTTCAGGACTTCAAGCTCTATTACAAAGCTGTAGTAATCAAGACAGTATGGTACTGGCACAAAAATTGACATGTAGATCAATAGAACAGAA
>ML107007.1:13436-27083 GCA_003697995.1 Taxidea taxus jeffersonii
TATGGAAGTGTGGGGTCATGATATTGTACACCTGAAACCTGTAATGCAGCACTTTATGTTAACTAACTGGCGTTTAAATTAAAACTTAAATAAGTGACATAAAATAAAACAAAACCCATGGACCGAAGTTGGGCACTCTTCTGCTTCCAACCAGATCCGATCGTGGACCTAAAGTATTTAGCCTTGGGGCGCCTGGGTGGCTCAGTCGGTTAAGTGTCTACCTTCGGGTCAGGTCATGATCTGGGATCCTGGGGTGGAGCCCTGCATGGGGCTCCCTACTCAGTGGGGAGCCTGCTGCTCCCTCTCCCTCTGTGCTCTCTCTTTCAAACAAATAAATACATACATAAAATCTGGAAAAAATTAAACTATTTGGCATAGTCAACTGCTTAGAATGTGTTGCTTTTACTTCTCCCTGCTGAGGTTCAGATGAGCAAGCACGTGGGCATGCGAGCTGGGAGTGGGGGCGGTGCAGATGCGGGGGCTGCTCACCCTCCACAGGAGTCAGTTAATGCTAGAAACCCAGCGGGGGGCATGAGGGTGACCCTGTGCACAGCGGCTGGATGACAGACAACTGCTTACTCAGATCTGCAGGACGGGCAGGACAGCTCTAGGTGAGGAGAGAGCTCACGTTCTGGGTCAGATAAAAGGACTCAGCAATAGGGGCTTTTCCTTGCCACAGGAAAAGACATTCTCTTCAAAGAGCCGCACAGTTATAGCCACCTCCATATGGCACAGAATCACAGAGTGTGCTGGGATGTGCTGGTATCCACATAACAGGGGGTCAGCTCCATTCCCCCCGCCCCGGGCATTCGCTGTGGCTGGCAATGTATTTGGGGATGCTCTGTCTACTCGTGTAGGCCACTGGCGGTCCGTTAGTAGATGCGTGAAGGATTAGGCTGTTCAGGTGCCAGAGAACCAACAGTGGGACTCGTGAATGACTGCTTCACTTACTTGCCTGGTTTCCTATCTTAGAGACCATGTCCACTATGAGTAAATGGCAGCCCAGGGGCCGAGAGGAGTCAATGGGCCTATTGCAAAGGTGCTTTGCATTCTTTTCTGCAAAAGGACTTTTTCTTCCCATTGAATACATCTGGACAATCAAAAGGAGAAAAGCCATACCTGTAGTATTCATCTCCCACAAAGAAAAGGGTCTTCTGCACGTCCTTGAGGTAGACGGCGGCGTCTATCCGCTGCACATACCTCGGGAAGCCAAAATCATAAATAGTTCGAGGAGGACCCTGCATTTGGAAGCCTCTTGTTATCCAGTAGTGGGGGCCTGAAGACAGAAATTAAAGTTCACAAACACTCAGTACCCCTCGGCGATGTACTTCACTCATAAGGATTTCTATGCAGGATCCCAAGTGGGAGTAGTTTATGGGATGGTTGCCATGGTTATAAAACAATATATAAGCTTGGATTCAGTTCAAACTACTCTGGAGGCAAGCATCTCTTAGTGATATCCTAGCAAAATAGTAATTTTGATATGATTTTATCTTAAATCTCATACATTAATTTTTTCAAGATACTTTTCATGTGTGTAACCTCATTTCAGTCTCATACATATGCAGGGGAGATACGGGGCCTGTGAGAGACAAATGCTGTGGGTCGTCAGCCAGCACTGGCCTTATAGCTTCCTCCCCCAGCTTCCAGAAAAAGAAGCTAAACTTGACAGATGCCACCTACTGGGTAACGCCTATTGGCCAGCCACTGTCACATCTCTGAGGTTGCTATTACTATAATCCCTTATCAGCCCAGGAAGAAATGAAGGCTCAGAGCAGTTAGGTAATTCCCCAGGGTCACTCTGATGGTAAGGGGCTAGGGCCAGAGACTGGTGACACCGTGCCCACCTCCCAGAGTCACGGGCTAGGGTTAGGGTTAGGGTTAGGGTCCTGCTTCTGAGCAGGACATAGCAGCAAGGGCATTGTTCTCCTAACTGGGATGCCATGTTGGATTTGCTGACTAGAGGCTCTCAGTGGGGTATACCATGTCACCCTGAGGGGTGGGGACAAAGTCTGTAGCCCCCTGGGCACTGTCACTTTGCACGGTGTTTCTCTAAGGTAGAGCACTGGCTCTGAGAACATTTTGACAGTCATTGTCCTGCCTGCCACTGCTATAGAGCAACAGAGCGGCATTTCATGGCCAAGCTGAAGAGGAGTGACCAGCGCATGCCCCACCATCCCTGACCAAATGCTACCAGCACTAGAGGCTCTCCACATCCCCGACCATTCCTGTCCCTCACGGATCTATCTATAGGGTACCTTTGAAGAAGTAAGCGGTGCCCCTGTCGGCCACTTCGTAAGCTGCATCCACGTTGGACATAAGCTGAGGGAAGGAGCTGGTAATGGTGCTGGGCCGGATCCCCGCCGTCATGTGAACTTGCCGACGCCAGAAGATCCTGTTGGGCAATCCACAAGACCAACGGCTGATTTAGATCTTGAACCGGATGAGGACCGGTGTGTTCTGCAAACCATAGTTCAGGGGCCAGCCGTTCCTCGATGCCTCATGCCCCTGACTTGTTTTCTTAAGGAGAGCTTAGGTTTTTGACCTTATTAAATAGTTCTTTTCCCTTTTTGTTCTTTGGGCCTCCCTGGAATCCCCTTTCCTTCATTTACTTAAGGACGGGCACAACATGGAAGGACACGGCAAGGAGAAAAACCCAGTGTTTCACACACTTCACCTGTGCCCCTTCCCATTCCAGGTATCCCTTGGTATAAATGTCCTTTTCCTTTCTAACCTTTTAAAAACTAAATTCTCATAAAGATAAGATACAATCCTTGTGAACATTATGAATATTACACTTAAACTAGATCTTTGTGGTTGGGAGTGCAAATTATTCCCAATAAAGCCAGCAAGAACATTCACAATAATCAGTTATACTGAAAGTTATCTACTGAATACTTACCTCTTGAAAGTGCTTCTGTCCCTGAAATGGATGGCTAGTTAACAGAAAATCTGGTACCCACCATTTAACTCAAGTTTTGGCAACTCATCTATCCACTCACCCAAAATTATTCCCATCAATCTGTGGCAATACCACGAGGGTATTGGGCTGAAGCACTCACTATAAATCGGGTCCATTTTGAATTTTGGAGGTGAAACTCATTTTTATAAAATATGAGTTTACTTGACTCTGTAGAAAGTAGAATCTATACATAAAATTATTTGTGGGCAGGGAAACTGTAATAAAATTTGACATTTAATTTTCTGGGTAGTTTGTGTAGGAACTCCTCCATCTAATGTTGGGTTTTCCCGTTCAGTTAATTTAACAAATATTTACGGTGTGCCTGTCAGCTGATATGGTGGTAGACATCAAAGACGAGACATTGAAGGAGACCCGGGTCCTGCCTCAGGGAGCTGAACACCCAGGAGTGCAGACAGGTACGTGATTAGGCCATTTGGATCATAATCAGACGGTTAGGACTCGTCCTACACAGTCAAGTTTAGGAGGCGGGCACAGAGCATACCCCGCAGGAGGGAAAGTCCACTGCGTTCGGGGCTTTGGTGAAGGTGTCCCCGGTGGGGCAGTGTAAGCTGACGATGAATTTAAAAGAGCTTCATTGAGAGGCGGCTTCGTTTGCTATGCCGCATCAGGGTGCAAAAGGACAAGCATACTGCACTTCCGGAGGTGTAGTCTTGAGTTCTAACTCTGACCGGCCTCTCCAAGCTCAGTCCTCTCATCTCATAGATGCGAATAATACTTGCCGTGTCCCCTGAAGTCGTTCTGAGGATCCAAGCAGAGAAGGTGCACGAAAGTGATCCTAAACCATAAAGGGTCCTAGAGCTAGACCTTGTCCATTCTAAACATTATGATTTGCCTAGGCCTTACCCACCCGCTAACAGGGCACCCACCATACATGACACACGGGGTGGCAGGCCCCGTGGCAGGTGCACTGGCTCGCCTCACGCCTTACATGTTCTAACATGGGTGTTAACAGGTGACACGCCGGGGCTTAGGAAGACTCTCGGGCCCAGGGTCCCCCGTTGCTCGGGGCAGACAGGGCAGCTGCCTGGATATTTCTCTCCACCCATCTCACCTCCTTGTTCCTTCCCAGCCTTGTGCTCTCTGCTTTCCTGTGTTCCTAACTTGATCCCTGGCCAGGCAGATCGAGACTTTCCTGAAGGCACAAGTGACTGCCTTCCCCTTCTCCTTCCTCTCCACCACCACCACACGAGCACCGGTTTGGGAGTCCCGCAGATTTGGGTCACGACAACAGATAAATGCATCGGGTCCATAGCCTGTCATCTGATTCTTGATAATGATGCAGTGATTGCGAACCTGAGGAGAAATCCGTAAAATGAGGGCTTTTCACTGAATTCGGTACTTGGTTCTGAAATGCTGACGTCTCCATGCTGGATGCTGACCCAGGCACTGAGGTGCGTTTTGGGGTTCTGCCGTGGTGGGGACGAGGAGGGGAGAGGTGGGCAGGGGAGGCTCTCTCCGTATCACATCTCTGAGGAACATGCCGACTCCCAGGTGCTTCCTCCTTGGGCACCTAATGCGGGGAAACAGTTGCTCTCATTTTTCCTTTAAAAAGGGACAGGTGGTGATAGGCACATGTAAACCCTATCTTTCCTGGGAAGTTTGGGCTCAGCTGTCCCGAGTGACTCAGTAGGAGAGGTTGTGGAATGTGGAGCGCCCACAAACCCAAAGGGTGCTTTTGGAACTTCTCTCACCTGGTAGAATGTAAAAGTCCTTTCCAGATCAACCCTGACTGACGACACTGCAGGAATCATGAGGACTCAGGGGAAGTGGACTGGTTATGCTAAACCAAGAGCGATTCTGAGTGCCTGGAGACATTGGGCTGTGTTTGCTGACAGTCCTGCGTGTCATCGCTGGGGGAGGTCGGGGCTGTTGGCTCCAGCAGGAGGCAGGCCAGGGAAGCCCCACAGCATGCCCTGCGCCTGGCAAGGACTGCTTGGCCTCAAAGTACCAGCAGAACCGAAGTCAAGGAGCCCAGGTTTAAACAGCGTTACGGCGTATTAAGATGTACAAGTTGAGCACGTAAGGTAGAAATAGTTACTATCCATCACTTACGAAAAGTTGCACAAATTCCAGAAGAAACTGTGATCATGAACCTTTTGGCACCGACAGTGGGTAGCGGAACACTGGAACACACAACCAGAGGATTTACAAACGTGGAGCAGAGATTACAAACATAAATGGGTTAAAATGGACTCAAACCCCAAGTAGAGCAAGACTCTCTTAACGTATCTGTATGTGGATTTAAAACATAAACAAAAAGAGAACTGATCTTCGACCTCGTCGGGAAGGAGCAGCTGCAGGGTGTGGGCGAACTGGTCAGGGAAGGAGGTGGACACTTTATCAGCAGTCTGTCACCTGATCTTGATAAGGAGGATGGAACAATGGCGTGCATTGATAGTAGACACCCGCTGATGGTGTATTTAGCCGTGCTGTTTATCTTGGGCTTCCAGGAGCCAACGCTGTGCCTGGTACACAGTCAGAGCTCAATAATAATTAATAATAATAATAATTCACTTGGCTGAGTGAATGGGTGCCAGGGAGTGAGAGGAACTCATGAGATCACTGATGTTCACAGCCTCTGCAATTTTCATTCCCTTTTCTCAAAGAACAGCAGCTAATTCAACTTGGAGATGGGCTCACTTGTAGCCTTTACCTGGCCTTCACCGGGGGCAGGGTCACAATGATCCGTCTTTCTGTCCTCTGGCTTACCGAACAGGCAACCCCTGTTGCCGAACTTGTTTTCCTGTGTGGGGCCCGACCATCTTCACCCCTGACCTGGGTAAGGAGCCTGTCACCTCCTCGTTGCTGGAGTGTCAGGGGGATTCATCAGGAGCTGAGTGGGGACCTTCCTCGTTCATTGTCTTCAACCCTTGATGCTCCTTGACTCATTTCAGGGGGAGGAGGGATCTCTCTTCTTCTGCTTTTGATTTGCAATGGAATTGCTGCTTCTCTCCCAGAGAGGTTGAAACCTGGTTTTATCATTGGATGTGTGACCTTGTGTGAGTCACTCAGTTTTTGAGACTGTTTCCTTCTGTCAAATAAAAGTGAGAATTCTAATAACATGTGTGCCAATCCTTCAAAGGATGAATTGTGACAATGTACCTGAGAGTGTCTTGTAAGCTCCCAGTCCTCTCAACAATAATTTGTAGATACTGTAGAAATGCACGGTTTTCGATCTACAGATGTATCGATTGGTGATGGGTAAAAACCTACACTTAGAGTTTATCAGTGGAACAAAGTTTCTTTCTGAATTTGCTTCGCTGACATGAAGTTCTCATCACTGGAAACTCTGACGTACGCTCACGTCCTTGGCTGACACGCCCTCACCCTGGGGCTCCACTCACCAGGTCTGCTACATCAGAGGGCTTTGGAGGCCGAGATATTAAGCATGTACCGTTCACTTCACTGAGCCCCAGAAGAAGACGGCTTATAGAATCAAAGACCCGTGTGTAGACAGCACTTAAAAGTCGTCAGAGCCTCCGGTGCCACGTTGTTTATCCCACAGGAGGAGCCTGTGGGTGCCCATGCTGGCAAGCCATGACCTGGAAAGGACCCCAGCCCCAGCCAGGGAGCCCAGAGGAGGTGACAGCAGATCAGGGATGGTGACACGCCTTCTGCCTCTTGGTCTGAGTTCTTAATATATAACCCGGACTCAGGCTAAGTAAACACCGCGCTGCTTGCTGACTTCACGACGCAGTCTCACAACCGGAAGAGACATGTTCCTGGGAGACTGAAGGAGGATGACATCCCACTCAGTTGTGCGGGCTTTGCTCAAACCCGTGGACCCTGCAGAACGCCAGGTTCCGAAAGTCCTGTCCGGGAGCAGGACTTTCCCTCCTGATGTCCTGTCCCTCCTCCCGCAGCCCCCCGCATTTCTGCTTCTCCACCGGCTCCTACTCCCATCTCCCAAGAGGTCCAGGTAGTTTCCAGGCTTGGAAACTCCTCCAGGAAACGGCTGTCTGTGCCAGCTGTGATCTTTGTGGACCTCTCTGTTACTAACATGACTGACAGGTCAATGGTCTGCATCACCATTTCCACACGCTCCCTCCTTCTGCTCTTTGGCTGTTTCACTCCCCAGGCCCTGGACTCCCTCCTCACGACTCCTCTGGAAGGACACATGTAAATCATCCTGGCCGGGCTATCCCTTTCCTTCAGGCCTCAGTCTGATGGTCCTGGCATCCCTTTCCACTATGGACCACTTTGAAGATTCATTTATTTCTTTGAGAGAGATACAGAGAGAAAGAGAGAGAGAGCAAGGATGAGCAGGGGGAGGGGCAGAGGGAGAGAGAGAACCTCAAGGTTCTCCACACAGAGCCTGGAGCCCAACACCGGGCTCGATCCCATGACCCTGAGATCATGACCTGAGCCAAAATGAGGAGTCGTACGCCCACAGATTGAGACACCCTGGTGCCCTGCACTACTGATCACTTTGGGAAGAAAATCCTCTCTTCCTTGACTTGTGTGGGGCTCCGTTAGGGGACTCTGTCTCTGATGTCAAGGGAGTTAAAATCTCAGCTGCGGAAAGTAGCGCTGGATTAAAGGAGCGATGGGAGAATTCTTAGCACAGCACACAGCACGCTGTGGGCGATCGTGAAATGTCAGTTATTATTATGAGGGCCCATTTTCAGATCTTTCCCACAGTTCCATAACCCACGAAGCCTCTAGCCATGAGCGTCCCCCTAAACCGGTAGCTTCCACAGAACCTGCTAGAATTGTCATTGGCTTGAATGCGTGAGATTTCCTGTCTGTGTCCAGCAAACCTCCTCGACTTTCCCGTCTGCCGCCTTGATTCTTCTCTGCACTGTCTCCTGCACTAAATCTTCCAAGTCCTGCTGGTGACTCCCTCAGGGCCCTCTGCAGCCTCGTCTTCCTTTCCTACCCACGTAGCCTGATGGATACTTTCCTCCGCATGCTGATCAGAGGTACGGAGCGGCTTTCAAGACCGGACCGGGACCAGCTGACAGATATTTTGAGAAGAAAACAGAATGGTGAGGTTCAGCCTAGCCAACATGTTCGAGACGCCTACATGCTCTAAGAACTTTCTTCTCCTTGCGGCTGTTTATTTGGCCGGCAGGTGAGGGTCTGGAGCACAGGACCCGCTGTCCCTTGCTTTCCCCACAAACTCAAATAAATGCACACTGGTCAGAGGCCCGAGTTCATTCAAGTCGAAATGCACTGCTTGTCTTGGGCGTCCCAGGGCGGGCGAGCTGTTCTGTATGAGTGATGGGATCGGCTCTGGACCTACAAGGCTGTACGCTTATCCCATGTGCAAAACGCTGTTACACCTCGGAGGTCTACTGCTGACAGTGATATTCTTGATTTTGTGGGTAAAATTCAATTGGGTAAAACCCATGATCATCTGAGAGGGGCAGCATGCTTCCCGTCTTCCCTAAGGGCCTGAGGAATGTGGGGCGGCCGTGCTGTCCTCCGTCTACTGGGAAGAACAAACATCTGTGCCTTCAACCCACAGATCCAGGTCCCTGTCACCGGTAGATACCTGCCACTTTCAACCTGGCATGATGACGCCCATTTGTCCACAAACACAAGCCCGGATTGCACCCATGTATCATTCCAAGTGGCGGACAGCAGCCACGGTCTCACGGGGATCCAGAGAGGGGCCTCACCCCACCCTGCTGTGGAAACATCCATGTGGAGATGACGCCCACACCTGGGAATGTCTCCTCCACAGGCTGCTGTTGGTGCCAGGAACTCCGGGCCGGACCCCAAGCTTTCCCAGCCGTCTGCAGGTTGCTCTGTTGCTATGGCTTGAAAGAAAGCTTTGTTCTCGTCCAGACTTCACAAGCATTCTGGGAATTTTTGGTGTCCACTGTAGGAGATGAGAGCTATGGAGCATGTCCTTGTGCAAGGGGAGCAGGAATTCCTGCCCCATGGGGTCCTCGTGAGTGTGATAACCATGTGCTCCCAGGGAAGCCCAGGGACATCGGAGCCCCTCAGTGCAGAGAGAAGGAAGAGGGGCTCGTGGGCCTGTGGGGAGTGGGTGGTGGACCCAGGGCTCAAAGGGGGGGTTCCCCCGACTCCCTGCCTCCTGCCTGCCACCAGGGCCGGGCCACAGGAGAAGGTGCAGTGTGAATACGCTCACGTCGCTGCGTCCCTTCCTCCCTCCCTCCCTCTCCTTTCTGCATCTTCTGTCCCCTGTGGCTCCATTCCTGCTTTCACCCTCAGGACTTAGAGACATGATGTTAGCCATTGCTCATACTTGGATAATAGAGTTTTTTTTTTAAACATTTTTTTCCTTTTTTAAAGAAAACAGATATAGTTGTTCATGGGGCGTCACATCTTTGACTTCACGGTCTCCTCTGTGTCTCTTACCCCAAGAGTAAGCTCGGTGGCCCGCGGCAGCACCTGGTGTCTTCTCAGGGAAGGAGCGCTCCCTGTGGTGCTGGTCTGGGTTGTGGGACAGGTGACAGCCCCACTCCTCATGTGGCTCTCTGAACTCTGCACCTTGCCTGTCATGGCTGGTCAATGCTTACCAATTCTGTTTTGCTTCACTTTTTGGTAATAATAGAAAGGAAGTCAATAATCAGTAAGTCTCCATAAAAATCCTTAAAAACAAATAATGGTACGAAGTACTTCAAGCTGTTTCTAAACCATAATCTGCTGTTGGGATTGTCCAGTCCTCATCCCTAAATACAGCATCTGCCACTCACTGAGCCCTCGCCGTGTGCTTGGCACAGCATCCGCTCGGGGTCCCCTGCTCAGTAGGAAGCGCGGCTGGAATTGAACCTCCTGAGCCTGATGCTAAAACCTGGGGTCTGGTCCGTTTTCGGAAAAGCAGACGCCAGACCACTGTTAAGATTGAGTTCAAGTTCAAGCAGATGCTCAAAACTATGGGATTAGTTGAATATGTGATGATGTATCTACTCATGGCATAATATATGCATTTGTATAATGAATGACAAATAAAACTCATTGGCATGGAAAAATGAGCTATTGCTGAGCAAAGAGAGTATAAATCAGCGCATCTCATAAAATCCCATTTTTGTGGACATCCCTAGTCCCGTCCTGGACTTAGATTCTGTCTGTCTATACAGGAGAAAAATCTGGAAGGAAATACGTGTTGACAGAATGATGACTCTGTTATGGGCTGAATGCCTGTCCTCACCCAATTCGTATGTTGAAGCCCTACCCTCCCGGAGTGATGGGAGGGTGACATTCAGGTGAGACCAGGGGGGGATAACCAGGGTTAGAAGAGACCCTGGCGGTGGATCCCTGGTCTCATGTGATTAGCATCCTTCTAAGAAGAGACCCCAGAGAGCTTGCTCTCTCTTCCCTCATGCACAGAGAGGTTGTGTGAGCACACAGGATGATGGCAGTGTGTTTGAATGTCTTACTCCCTTAGGTAACTGAGGTGTGCAAAGGCAAAGTGAGTATTTCTCCTTTGTATCTCCAGCAACTACAGTGGGGCTGGGCCCTTCACATGGGACCAGTGACCACTCTTTCAATGAAGGAAAAGGAGTAAAAAGTATTCAGACATGCTATTCTTGAACTACATCTGTCTGTTCTGGTACAAACGAATTCTGTCCCCAGTTGAGGGAGGAATGGGGATGAGTGTTGGTATGCCTTTTCCTCCAAGAAAAGAAGTGATCCCAGCTATCAGTCATGGGCACAGCCCCCTGCTCCCTGAGAGCTAGGGGGCCCGGAGAGAAGGGGCGATCTAATATAAATGCACGAGGTCTCCAACAAATCCTCACACATGACCTTGACTGTGACCTCATTCCACTAAGTGTATTTGTCTCACTGCGGCTGGGAAACCTGTCCAACTTGGCTTTCACCCGTGACCTCCCTTTGTCACCGAAGACCCAAGGTCAGTCTCTGCTTTATTTCATTCAAATACAATAGTCGTAGCAGGTGTCTTTCTATTAAGTCCCTTTTACCCAATGACAGGAAATAATATTCATCCAGCATTAACACTCGGTCTAGCTGCTGGACCATGCTGGTTTCAGCAATCTGTGATCTCACCCAAAATGACATTGGAAAGATTATCGCCTTCTTTCCTGCAAGCTGGTTGGTCCTAACAACAGTTACTGCTGACATTAATTACCGCACCCCGCGTCCCTCACTTCCGCACACAGGCATGTTTTAAATCTGTGTTATTCAAATGCCGTGGGTCTGTTGTTGATCATTTAAACGATGAACAAGACATCCGAAAACCAGGCGGCTTAAAGCTTGACCTCCTACAACCTCATTATTGGAAGACCAGCTTCACAGGTAGGCCTTTTCTTACAGACTTCTACTCCACAGGCTTCGTTATCAAAATTGTCAACATATCTGTGATATTGGGATTCATAACAGGAAATACATATTTGGTCTTCCTGGTTTCTGGCACAGAGGCTGCTAAAAGCTTGGGAATTTCTGGTGATGAGAGAATCAAGGTATTCTTTGTTTCGTTAACAAGGTCACTTTCGGAAAGTACCTGGTGGGGGGGGGCTGGTTACCCCAGGGCACAACCAGGTAATTAGAGAGTTGGAAGATCCAGTCCCAAAACCCACCTCTCCCCTTCAAGGAGGGAAGAGGGGATGGAGGTTGGATCAGTTGCCAAAGGCCAGTGATTTAATCGGTCATGCCTCTGTGATGAAGCCTCCATAAAAACCCCAAAGAAGGGGCTTCTGGGGATTTTCTGTGTTGCTGAACACAAGCGGATGGGCATATGGTGGGGGGGGGGTTTGCACCTGGGGAGGGCATGGAAGCTTCGATCCCTTTCCCCAAACACTGTTCCGGGTGTCTCTGCCTCTGGCCGTTCCTGAGTTACATCCTTTTCTAATGCACTGTTAATCTCATGAGTAAACTGGTTTCCTGAGTTCTGTCTGCTGCGCTCGTAAAGCAGTCAAACCTAAGGAGGAATTCATAGGAATGTGATTTACAACTGGTCGGTTAGAACTGGCATCTGAAGTGGAGGGTGGTCCTGCAGGACGGAGCCCTGAACCTGTGGGGTTGGCTGATGGTTATCTCTGGGTGGATGCCGTCAGAAGTGAGCGGAGTTGTAGGACACCCAGCTGGAGTCTGAGAATTGCTTGGTGTTGGGAGAACCCGACATCAGGGCTGGTGAGCAGAGCTGTCCTGTCTGGGTGGGCATCCAGCCCTGTGAAGTCTGCTTCCCAGCGGCCGTCTGGGGTCCCACAATTACTTTCTTCCCACCGCTAGGACAACCTTGCTAGTTGACACAAATTCTAACAGTGCAAATAACGCTCCCTCCCCCCGATCCACTCTAGGAAGTGTCTTGTAACTGGAAGAATTTTTGCTGGGTTTTTATTTCGCACAACATGACCCCGACACCCGATCCTCATGCAAGGATGCTTGCGACCTAAAGCGAATGGTCTGCCCTAACGTTCCACTCTCATTCTAGCACTTGAACGTAACCTCAGAGCCTAAAACACAAAATTTAATGCTCCTTCACTCCTTTATGAATTTTCCAAACTCCTTGGGTTTTCCCCAATGATTACTCATGGCCTCTCACCATTCCTCAGTCTTTCAGCCAACAAAAACCTAACATCGTTGTTAGTAGACGTACCCCAACTAGAAAACATCACCAAAAAAATTTCCTGTCCTCTCATGAAAACTTCCACATTAATTTCAAACCTGAGAGGCTTAATAAAATTATATTTTCTCTCTTTCCTTATTACACTAATCTTAAATTTACTTCTACTTGATTTCCCTGAGTGGTGTCCATGACCATAAAAATACTAATAAAGATCAACCAGCTGTCCCGCTGATCAGCTCACACAGCTATAACCACAGCTGTTCCTCTAGCACCGTCCCTAAAGATCCCAGCTTTTCTGGCATCATGAGTTAATCAATCTCCTCTGCCATTCAATATATTTTTTAATTTTTCAAATTTAATTTTTAATTTTTTTAGGGAGTGAGAGAGAGAGCATGAGTGGGGAAAGGGGCAGAGGGAGAGGGAGAGAGAGAATCTCAAGCAAACTTCCTGCTGAATACAGATCCTTCCATGGGGTTTCCCAGGACCCTGAGATCATGACCTGAGCTGAAACCAAGAGTCAGACACTTAACCCCCTGCGCCACCCAGGCGTTCCTCCTATGCCATTCAATCTGAATATCAATTCCACCTCACCGTCCTTTACAACTCATAGAACTAGGAAAACTTCTATTAATCAGTTCAAAAGAAACATTCCTAAAGCAACAGAATTAGATCCTCAAACCTCAGGGTATTCTTCAGGAGCTGTAGCTATAGAAGAGCCCAAACTCATTGGTATTCCTCCCCTGCCTGGGCTGGCTGACAGCCTGCTGACAGCTGAAAAGTCAAGGGGCCTTGAGAAAGAGGGATTTCAGCAGAGTGATAACTTTGGAATTACCTGCCTGTCCATCCATCCCTCTGATCATCCATCCATCCATCCATCCATCTATCCCTCTGATCATCAATCTATCCATCCTTCCATCCATCTAACCATCACTCTGACCATCCATCTAAACCTCTGATCATCTATCCACCCATCCCCATCCAGTCACCCATCCATCCATCCCTCTGACCATCTATCCATCCATCCATCCATCCATCCATCCATCTAACTATCCCTCTGACCATCCATCTATCCCTCTAATCATCTATCCACCCATACCCATTCAGTTACCCATCCATCCATCCCTCTGACCATCTATCCATCTATCCATCCATCCATCCATCCCTC
>ML107007.1:27183-65164 GCA_003697995.1 Taxidea taxus jeffersonii
CTGACAATCCATCTATCCCTCTGATCATCTATCCACCCATCCCCATCCAGTCACCCATCCATCCATCCCTCTGACCATCTATCCATCTATCCATCCACCCATCCAGCCAGCCAGCCACCCATCTGTCTGACCATCCATCCATCCATCCACCTGTCTGTCCATCTATCTATCCAACCCCTGTTGCCGAATATTTATTGACCATATACTGTGTGCTCTCACTAGGGATACAGTGATGGACAAAACAGGTATCAGATGAATCTGGGCTGATGTTGCAACTCAGCCACTCAAGGGAACTGCTACCTCAAGAGAGTACCTTGTTCTCTTTGAGCTTCTTTCTGCATCTGTAAATTCTCCTTCACAGTGAAAAGGGTTAAAGAAGTACCTCATATATATGGAAACACTCTGCCCAGTGCCAAGAGCGTGGTAGCTGCCCCACAAATGGTGGTTTGGGCAGTTCTGTGTCTCCCCCGAGACCCATGCCTCCCATCCTGGTGTCACATGGGACAGCATCTCTGCATGGTCTTCAAACATGGCGGCAGTAGGACCCCTAGCGGGCTGCGTGGATCCAGGCGGGTGAGAGGCGGTGTCGTGTCTGAGGCTTACCGGTCCCGGAAGAGTAGGAGCTCCTTTCCCAGCATCGTCACGGCATCGAAGGAGGAGCTGGAGTCGCAAAGGTCGGGGTTGGATGGACTTTGAGGGGGTGCGTGGGGCGCGGTGGGCTTTCCCAGGAATGTTTTCCGGGGTCCTAGGATTCAAAGTGACTTTGTCAAAATAGTACCAGGAATCTAGCGTGTCCCCTTCTGCTCCAGAGACCCCCTTGGGCTGTGTGACAGGTGATAAGGCACATGGCTGTCTGTGGCAGGTGGACCCATATTTGAATCCCAGCTTCACTAGTTGTGGAGTTGTGCCTCCTGGATACACAGGCACATCCGGGAGCCTCTCTGAGCCTCCGTCTCTTCCTCAGTGAAATGGGAGGGGGGAGGACAGGAGTTGCCTTGGCGGGCTTTGTGAGAACTCCTGTCCGTGAAGCCCTCGGGAGAGCGAGTGGCCCGTAGTGACTGTCAGAGCAATCGTGTCCTTTATTCTGTCACACCTAACTTCTCTGACAGCTGCGGATGCTCCAAACCAGAGATGATTTTTAATAGTTGCCACTTTTTTTTGTTCCTTATTAAAAAAAAAGATTTTGTTTATCTGTTTGACACAGAGAGAGAGAGCACAAGCAGGGGGAGCAACAGGGGAAGAAGCAGGCTCCCCACTGAGCAGGGAGCCCGATACGGGACTCGATCCCTGGACCCTGGGATCATGACTTGAGCCGAAGGCAGATGCTTAACCATCTGAGCCACCGAGGCGTCCCTTAACTTTTTTATTCTTTAAAAGTTGCCACTTCTATTTTTTTAAATTATGATTTCTCGGTAGTTTGTTCTCAATAAGATAACTTCCCTGTGTGTTTTCCTATCATTTTCCTCTACTTCTGGGCATCCTGCACGATAAGCCTCTTATCAGGCACCCAGGAAAGGCTGAGTGAGTCCTTATGCCAAGAAGGTCCCCTGGAGCCCCGTGCTGGTTCAGGGCACTTCTGCTAGATCCTTCCATAAAGCGGGGGCCTGCTCCTTGGGGAGAGCTGCTAGAGGCTTTGTCCCACTTCGTACTCCTGGAGACAAGATGTCATCTGTGGGAGGGGAGCTGGGGCTGGCTGAGCTTTGGCACTGGCGTGTCCCTGCCCTTGAGCAAGTTCCCGTGGGAGTGAAGCACAGGGAAGGACCCATGAGAGAGAGAGATGGGTAAGCTCTGGGGTGGCACAGGGTCAGTGATGGGGTGAGGCTTTGGGAAAAGATCAGAAACTGGAAGGCAGCCAGGTCAGGAGTGTGCTGCCAGTCTTTGAACACTCCTTATGAGCCAAGCCACCTGCTAAAGGGTCAGAGGTGGCAGGGTGGCCCTGGGTGGGTGACGTGTCTGCTCCCCGGCCACGTCACACCATTCTTGTGCATTCTGGTCACCTGTACAGAAATGGCCACGTCAAAACAAATGCTTCCGTCCCCTGGCTCCGTGACCATGGCCTTCAGCACGGCGGTGACCTTCCGTATGGAAGGATCTGTAAGGGGTACACAGTGCACTGGGGCTTGGTTCCTCTCAGTGGCCCGTGGGGATTGCTTCACCTTGGAACCCGGCCACTCTGTTCTCCAGAGCCAAGTTTGTACAATGGAGGCATTCACAGCCTTTGTCTCTGTCACTCAGAGGAGGGACAGAGCTGGCACAGACCCTGTCTCTGAGGTGGGTAGAGCTGGCTGAACACTTCCCTGGACGAGACAGGTCTCCCACGGCTCAGGGGCTGTCTGCAGAGGTGTGTGCTCATCTCCAGGTGGGCTGGCCAAGCTCAGGAAGATGGGCCAGCCTAGTTCCCCAGGGCCCTTCCTGGGCTTAGAGTCCATAAAAGCAAAAGGGTAAAGGTCTAAGAGAGCTCCGGGATTCCCTCTCAGGACTTCGTGGGTCTGTCTTTGTGGTGAGGAAGGCAGGGTCTAGAGCTCCTAATACTTCTTTATCACCTTGGGAAGAATGCTAACTCCTGAGATCATTTGGATTATCTTGGGATGCTTACTGTCTTTGAGCCTCAACTCTCTCAGCCATCTGGGAGGGGAACACAGGGTGAGATGGTGACTCCCATGGCGCTGTATGGCAAGGCGCAGGCTGTCTATGTGGCTGGCAGTCTAGGTCTTAGCATAACCCTTGCCATTTTTAGGAAGATAAGGTCAATAATCTGCAGATGGGTAAGAACCATATATAGGAACTACATATATAGGAACTACTATAAATATATCCATTCTCTCCCACTACCTAAATTCGGACCCACACTCAACAAAACAAAACAAAACAAAACAAAAAGCCACCAAGATCCGGGACAAATGATGGCATTTTCTATGGTGCTTGAGGAACCACTGTGCTGTATTCCCATCTGGTAATAAGCTCTTCCTAAAAGGGCACAGTCGCGGCTATGGTCCAGAGCTTGACCTCTACCTGTGCAGGTAACTCCCGGAAATGGACACTTATCTCTAAGTTGGAGACTGAATGCCTGTGGCTTTCAGAGTTAGCAGCCAAGGGAGGGCATAAGCGTACCATACAAGGCCTGAATCCCTTTCACGTCGTCCTTGGGCAGGTGGAACCCATAGGGATGCTGGTACTTATACGTTGGGTACATCAGTGCTGACGGGTCCGTGGAATGGGCCAGGCCCAGGGCGTGGCCAAATTCGTGGGCAGCCACGGTGAATAAGTTGAAACCTACAGGAGAGGAGACAGAGAAAGACAACATCGACTTGGGGTGTTGTTTTCAGCATCTTCCGTCTTTACAGGAGAATTGATGCCCCAATCATAGTAAACTTGTTTTCATTTCCTAACCAGATTCTTCAGAGGCTGGTAGGTTATTCTGGTGCTGAGCTTTGCTGATGATTCCCTATTGCTCTCCCCCTTGGCTACAAGGGGCTTCGGAGTGGGGAAGGCTGGAAATGTCAACCAATCCATTTTGCTCCTTGTCAGCGGCACGGGATCCAGAAGGGCCTAATTACAGCTACCAGGGGCAGTGAGACACGGATCAGACGGGCATGAGATCCTGGGACTTTAAAACCCATTCCCATCACACTTCTCTGGAGAGTACAGATTCCCCCCAGTCATCTTGGAACAGAGCCTACTTCCAAGTACAAGTAAGAGACAGTAAATGCTACAGAAAGAAAAAGAGAGCCGTGCCGGGGAGGGCTCGCTCCTCCTCGAGATCGCAGGCAGGAACCAGAGCTCAGACAAGTGTACAGCACACGGGAGGGGGGTCTTTTCCCTTAATGGTGTTCCCTTTTGGATTTTTGGCTTACTTGTTTTCCTAGCCAGCCTCCCTAGTTAAAGGGTGGCTTGGGACGTTGAACCTCAGGGTTTCATGGTGGAGGCCCAGAAGAAGGTACAGTATTTTCCAGGTTATGGTGAATTGTGCATATATACCATTCATTCCCATAGTCCACTTCTCAGCATTGTCGAAATGGGTATCGCCTCCCAGGCCTTCCCCAGGTGCAAACGCGTGGGCGAGAGTCCCCCGAGGGCCATCGAATGGATAGGAATCCCCGTGATCTAAACGGGTGGGGAGAGACGCCAACAGCAGTGAGTCCTCCTGGCAATTTGGGGGGCATGCTTCACATTACACGGAAGGGACACCTTTTTTTTTTTTTTTAAATAGTGTTGACACTTCTCATTCAAGATTTACTTTCCAATACTCAATTTTTTAAATTTTTTTAATTTTAAAAAATATTTTATTTATTTATTTGATAGAGAGAGATCACAAGTAGTCAGAGAAGCAGGCAGAGAGAGAGAGAGGAGGAAACAGGCTTCCTGCCAAGCAGAGAGCCCGATGCGGGGCTCGATCCCAGGACCTTGGGATCATAGCTGAGCCGAAGGCAGAGACTTTAACCCCTGAGCCACCCAGGCGCCCCTCCAATACTCATTTTTTTATAAGAAGCTCACATGTCAACCAGTAATCATCCACTGAAAAATTAGGAGGGGGGCGCCTGGGTGGCTCAGTGGGTTAAGCCTCTGCCTTCAGCTCAGGTCATGATACCAGGGTCCTGGGATTGAGCCCCACATCGGGCTCTCTGCTCAGCTAGGAGCTTGCTTCCCCCTCTCTCTCTGCTTGCTGCTTGTGATCTCTGCCAAATAAATAAAAATAAAAATCCTTTAAAAAAGAAAAGAAAAATTAGGAGAGATATTTGGCCTTTCAAAGATCATTAGCATTAAAAATAGAAAAAATGCTCTTTTGTGACTGTTTTCATTACAATGTCTATGTCCTACAGACATCTTACAGAAGGTGTGAGAGGAAGCCCTGACAGGCTGGGGTGTGCTGGGCTGAGTGTGCGAGTCTGGTGCAGCTAAGACAGCAATGCACAGCAAAGGGGGCAAACGTGTTCCTTCTGTTTCTACCGGGCAAGATGATGCAGGGAGGTTTCCAGGAGGAGAAGTTTCCTTGGGCATTTCAATATGCTTTCCTGCATCAGCTCATGCAAGCAGTAAAGGTGTCCCTAAAATCCTAAGCTGTAGAAATTTCTATGTTTCTGTTTTGCTTATATTTAACTAACAGTTTATTAGAAATTTGATAAAGGAGAAGAGAGAACAAAATGAGGCATGTTGTAGAAGCCTTGGGGGTAAGAGAACCCGACACGGGCCAGGTCACATGCAGGGCCACCCCTGAAGGGTTCACACTCAGGACCTGCACCACTTTCCCTCCCTTGCCCCCCACCCCCACATGTACGTCCCAGGACCTGAGATTCCCTGAAGGTCGAGACCTGAAGGAACAGGGACCCTTGGCCACGGTGTCTGTGGAGGGAGGAGGCAGGCATGCTCGCTCACCTTGGCTACCTGGAAGCTGAGAAGAGCTGAGCTCCCAGGACAGGTGGCTCTGACAGGGGCTCAGAGCCCGCCCCCATGCCCTGTTCCCAGTTAGGCCTCCACTCCTTACCAGGGTGAGGATGGGGTGCAGAGGTGGGGGAGGTGGGGGAGGCCTGGGGACTCCAGAGGGTGTGGACAAGACAGCAACGCTGCTCTCCTGACCACTGCCAGGGGGGAATGTGGCCAGGGTCACTGTGGCATGGACCTCCTCTGGTGGGGGACTCCTGGTGGATACAGAAGGAGGTGTGTGGCGGGGAGCAGTGCCATGGGGATGAGGTCTGCTGGCCTCCTAGCCAACAGAGAAGCTAAATGGGATAACTTTGTCTCTGATAGGACAGCACAGTGAGAGCAGAGCCCCTTCTCTGGCCCTGTCCAGCAAGGTGGGACATGCTGAGAACTCCCCAGGTCCTGTGTCCTGGCTGGACATACCCATGACCTTGCCATGACCTTGGCCTCCACCTATCACTCTGTGCGGAAGAGGATCCAGGGGACTGCTTGCACTAAAGGCTGTAGAAGGAAACGCATCGGGGCTTGTCTCCTGTGGGTCAGCATGAAAGTCCGAGAGCTGCCCCCGTACCTCCAGTTTCAAACGATATCATGATATCGGCCTCGCCCGTGTTCACCCTCACGAAACTCAGCGGCACGGCGCTGCTCCAGGCCTGCAAGGCCATCTCCACGGCTTTGTCTACCTCCGCTGGGGGCATGGAAGGCGTGTACTTGGATATTCTGCAGAAACAGAAGGACACGGTTTCCTCTCAGTGAGCGCTGGGCCCAAAGGCGCCCGGCCCTGAGGTGGTGGGAACAAGCGGCGGGGGCAGCGTCGTCTACCAGGCGGGTGTTTTCCTCTCCAACAGTCATGTTGTTTTGCTTTCGTATTTGCTCCTGGGAAACACCTGCCACTGAAACAGTTTGATTCTCCTTGTTATGGGATTATCCTGGATTTTAACCTTCCTGGGCACAAGCAGAGTGATGACCCTGTTCGGAGCCCGCCGCCTTAGGGACTCAGGCCGGTCGCCGCCCGAGCAGAGCTGAGAGGAGCCCCCAGCACTCTGCTCCGGGGCTGTGGACCCTTGCTGGACTGACCATGGGGACTTGGGACCCCCTGCTGAGCCAGACAGAGGTGGGGGAGACACAGAATGGGGGATGGCGACTTGGGACCCCCTGCTGAGCTGCTGCACTGTAACAACAGGGTCTGGGACTGAAACTTCTCACGTGAGGGCTTTGTAATTTCCATACTGTAAACGCTCTCACTGGGGAAAATTTCAAGCCACCAACCGCCACCCTACAGGGACAGCTGGGAAGAGATGAGCAGCCGCACAGGACTCCCCATCGTAGAAGAAAATGCGAATGGCCTCATGAACACAGATCCTAGTTACGTGTGGGACAGTGACAGAAGCAATGTTGGATCGCCCTTTATTTTTAATTCCATATAACATCCAGAATGTAATATGTAATAACTGGTGTATACATATAATTTGTTTAATTGCAGGTATGTAGAGCTTAATTTTTTAAAAAGATTTTATTTATTTATTTGACAGAGAGAGAGATCACAAGTAGGCAGAGAGGCAGGCAGAGAGAGAGAGAGGTAGAGCAGGCTTCCTGCTGAGCAGAGAGCCTGGCTCTCGGCTGCCCTGGGCAGCACCTGCCCACTGGTCCAGTCCGCTGCACACCCTGAACTGCCTGGACTCGTCTTGCCCTGGGAGAATCTCGCCGTTAGCCAGGCCCAGGGCAAAAATGCAGGTGCAGGCCACCGGTTTGCAAGGCCACATCTGTCCAGCAGGTGCAAGGCCCAGGTGTGCAGCCTGCCTCCAAGCCGACCCGCAGGTGGATGGGGGCCCCCAGGAAGGAGGCCAGCTGGCTCAGCAGTGGGTCCCTGCGACCTCTCTGGGTGCGACAATAGTTCTGTGCTTGGACTGGCAGGCTCTCACCTGTCACAGGGAGCTGCAAGGATCTGTTTGCTTGTGTGTCTCTCGAAAAGGGTGGTCAGGGTTAGGGAACGGGATTGACTTACCTTTGTATCTCCAAACTCGAATGTTTAGAGTAGGCATTTAATAAATCATCAAAAAATTATTTTTGGAGTAAAACAATTTGCTTTGTTAATAGGCAAGTTTTCTTGTTTCCTTCTGATTGAGGAACTTGTTTTAAGAAAACTGGTTGGTACTATCAGGTTAGTAATCTAAACTAGGTTATTTTTCTTTAAAGACAAGTGTGTTGTCTCTAATTGATAAAATTACTTGTTGTGCCCGAAACAGCCAGCCATTGGGAAAACTCTGAGATCATATTTTGTAATGAGCCCTCCAGTGTCCCCATCTAAATCTTAGCCCTAAAAAGTCTTCCTTACGGTGGTGATGAGTCAGGATTTTTACACGGATCGAAGGAGGATATTTCTAAAGGAAAAGGAAAGGAGAGAAGGTGTTTCTCTCTGACTTTGGAAAGACTCCATCTCATTACCTGTATGTCAAAGCATTTTTTTTCCATTTGGGTTCACCTGGGAAGAGGCGATAGTTTGCCACGTCGGGAACTCCGCAGCGAGGCCTCTTGATGACGTCCATCGTGGGCCGGTCCAGCTTCCCGGTGACGCGGAGGCCAAAGAAGGCTTGCAGCTCCTTGATCTTCTTGACCAGGGCTCTGCCTCCTGCTGCCCCCATCTCGCCGACCTGGGGCCCTGCCTTCCTGGTGTAATACTTGTCAAGATAGGCCTGGAACGGAGAGGCAGGCTGACACGTCTGGGAGAGACTCGTGCTCAGGTTAGAAAAAGGAACAATATTCCCGACAAGCTAAAGATAGCTGGGACCACATATCCCCATCTTTGAAAAAAATTAGATATACTCGGCTCAATAAAGCTTTGACAGAGACATGCCGCGTTATTGACAATGGTTATGTCTGGGTGGTGGGGATTGTATGGTTTCTTCTTTTTACTCACTTGCATTTTATAGTTTTCCTAAAGGGACTAGTTATTCTAAGAGGAAAAAGTAACAGAAGGAAATTAATATGAACACTTTCCCCACAGAACATTTGTCATTGAAATCTTGACCCAATTCGCAAAACCAAGACTAGTGTATTTCCCAAGAACACAGTCACCGGTCCTGTGTTTTCCTTGTACATTATGCAAGATGGATAGGATTTTAACGCTCAGAGCCCTTCTGTTGCCTCCTCTCATCTTATCCAAGGGTAGACGGCCCGTCCCGCTCCCTGCTGGCTTTCCATTGCTCGGTGAGCAGAGTGTGGGCTTGAACCTGTCTTCCCAGGGCAGATTCCGCCTCTGGCCCTTTGTCCCCCTGAGGCAAATAAAATTACCCATAGATTATAAGCTTTTCACATGCACATTAAGGCTTCAAACCTCTAAATTTATCATTCAAGACACTTATCTAGGACTTCCTGGGTGGGGTGAGAGCCATAGCTTGCTGCTGGCCAGGGGGCTCCCGCTGTCCACTGTATTTCAGGGAAACATGGAACAGCTGAAGAATTATATGTATATTTTATTTTACGTAAACTTTTATATTTTTATATTATACATGGAGGCATTTACTTAGTGCATGTAAATGTTTATCACAGGAACTGTGTATTTAGTTATTTTCTATATAAATAATGTGTAGGATTTCTGCTCTATGTGCATATTTATATACATAAATCATAAAACACTGACAGCTCCCTGTCTAGCCATAGCAGATTTGTTGGATATATTATCACACATTCATATGAAGCAACACTAGGCCTCTAAGATCCCATTTTTGAAAAATATTTAATGGCATGGGAAAACACACTCAGTAGAATGACAATATAGAGGTAAAGTCTTTATACAGCTTATAAGCATAATTGCAAAAATAAACCAAACACTATAATGTGTACATATTAAACTCTTTTGTTATATATGTATGTTAATATAAGGTTAATAGGCAAATTAACATTGAAAATTGATGGCAATTGATCTATTGATAATAAACATATGCATGTAATTTGTATGAACACAAGTAACATCATAATGGAAAGAAAAAGAAATAGGTCCGTATTAGACCTGTTTACTTCTGGGTTGTAATACTATGGCTGACGACTTATTTTTTGTCCTTTCCTAGATCCCAAAGTTTTCTGCTGTGAACGTGGACTGTAGTTGTTCAGGAAACAATTACAAGGAGTAAGGTGCACTGGTTTGTTTGGACTAGGGGCTCCTGGTGGGGGATGTCAGCTGATCTTCACCACCCACCCTGCTGGCAGGGGAAACTCACTTCCCTGGTGGTGGTTCCTTGCAAGAATCTTTTTTTTTTTTAACTTTTATTTTTCATTTATTTTATTTATTTATTTTAATTATGTTCAGTTAGCCACTGGATAGTACATAATTACTCCTTGATGCAACAATCAATGATTCAGTAGTTAGTTATGATACCCAGTGCTCACCACAGCATGTGCCCTCCTCAATACCCATCACCATGTTACCGTCTCCACCCTCCTGTCTCCCCTCTGAAACCCTCACGTTGTTTCTATGGGTCTATAGTTTCTCATGGCTCATTTCCTTCTCTGAATTCTCCCCCTTTGAATTTCCTTCCCTTCCCCTATGATCTTCCTTGCAATCGCTTATGATCCACATATGAGTGAAACCGTATGATGATTATCTTTCTCTGCTTAGCTTATTTCATTCAGCATAATCCCCTCCAGTTCTGTCCATCTTGATGCAAACGGTGGGTGTTCATCCTTTCTGATGGCTGAGTAATACTCCATTGTATATATGGACCATATCTTCTTTATCCATTCATCTGTTGAAGGGCATTTAGGCTCTTTCCACAGTTTGGCAATTGTGGCCATTGCTGCTCTGAACACTGGGGTGCAGGTGGCCCTTCTTTTTACTACATCAGTATCTTTGGGGTAAATACCCAGTATTGTGATTAAAGGGTCATAGGGAAGTTCTATTTTAACGTCCTAAGGAATCTCCACACTGTTCTCCAGAGTGGCTTCACCAGCTTGCATTCCCACCAACAGTGTAGGAGTGATCTCCTTTCTCTGTATCCTCGCCAATACTGGTTGTGTCTTGTCTTGTTAATTTTAGCCATTCTGACTGGTCTGAGGAGGTATTTCATTGTGGTTTTGATTTGAATCTCCCTGATGGCTAGTGATTTTGAACATTTTTTTCATGTGTCTGTTAGCCATTTGTATGTCTTTTTTAGAGAAGTGTCTGTTCATGTCTTCTGTCCATTTTTTGACATGATAATCTGTTTTGTGTGTGTTGAGTTTGAGGAGTTCTTTATAGATCTTGGATATCAGCTCTTTGTCTGTACTGTCCTTTGTGAGTATCTTCTCCCATTCCATGGATTACCTCTTTGTTTTGTTGACTGTTTCCTTTGCTGTGCAGAAGATTTTGATCTTGATGAAGTCCCAAAAGTTCATTTTTGCTTTTGTTTCACTTGCCTTTGGTGAACCTAAAGACACCTCTAGACTGAAAGTGAAGGGCTGGAGAACCAGTTTTCATGCTAATGTGCCTCAAAAGAAAGCTGGGTAACAATTCTCACATCAGGCAAACTATAATTTAAGATGAGGACTGCAATAACAGATTCAGAGGGACACTACATCATTCTTTTTTTTTTTTTTTTAAAGATTTTATTTATTTATTTGTCAGAGAGAGAGAGAGCGAGCACAGGCAGACAGAGTGGCAGGCAGAGGCAGAGGGAGAAGCAGGCTCCCTGCCGAGCAAGGAGCCCGATGTGGGACTCGATCCCAGGATGCTGGGATCACGACCCGAGCCGAAGGCAGCTGCTTAACCAACTGAGCCACCCAGGCGTCCCGGGACACTACATCATTCTTAAAGGGCCTATCCACCGAGAAGATCTAATAATTGTAAATATCTATGCCCAGCATGGGAACAGCCACCCACATAAGCCAGCTGCTAACCGAAATGGAGAATCAGACAATAATACACCAATATTAGGAGATTTTAATGTTCCTCTCTCAGCACTGGACAGATCAACTAAACAGAAGATCAACAACAACAAAAAAACAAGAGCTTTGAATGACACATTGGACCAGATGGGCTTTGTAGATATATACAGAACATTCCACCCTAAAACAACAGAATACTCATTCTTTTCGAGTGCACATGGAACTTTTCCCAAAATAAACCACATCCTGGGTCACAAATACCAAATCAGGTCTCAGTCAATACCAAAAGACAGATTATTCCCTGCACAGTATCAGACCACAGTGCCTTGAAACTAGACATCAATCAAAAGACCAAATTTGGAAGGAATTCAAACAATTGGAGGTTAAAAAACATCCTGCTAAAGAAAGTTTGGGTCAACCAGGAAATCAAAGAACTTAAACAATTCATGGAAACCAATGAGAATGAAAACACTTTAGTTCAAAATCCATGGGATAGGGCAAAGTTAGTCCTAAGGGGAAATACATAGCCATCCAAGCCTCCCTCAAAAAGTAGAAAAATCCCGAATGGACAAGCTAGACTTGCACCTACAGGAACTAAAGAAAACAATAGTGAAACCGAAGCTGAGCAGAAGAGAAACCAAGCATGACAGATGGGCGGCGGCAGCTGAATTCTTATAAACCATGAGGTGGGACACGAGTTCTTTCTAGTCACTTGCACCCACTCTAGCCGTTTGCTCGGATCACACTAGCTTGCTAAAGGGGATGCCTTTTTCCTGCCCGGGGCTGGTGACTGGGGCTGCTGTGGGAGAAGATGCTCCTTGCCAAGCTCCCCCGGTTCCTTGGAGCAGGATCTTTCTGAGAGCAGGTCGTAAGGGAGCCCGAGGAGAGCGGACTTAGTTTGGAGCAGAAGTCGACAGGGACCCCCAGCACCCCTGGGCCACTTCAGGCTTTCCAAATGCTCCTAGCAAGCCTATCTTTCCTGAGACTTTCTGTTTCCTTCCCTGCATAGACTGCTCAGGGCTCAGCTACTTTTTGCTGTGAAGGGCTGCTAGTGAGTATTTTCGGTTCTGCTGTCCTCCGCCTCTGTGGTGTAGACGCAGGTGATAGGTGGATGAGAATGCGAGGCCGGTTTGACCCCATGACTGTGGTTTGTCTGGACCAGGACAGGAATCACAGTCTTTGACGCCCTCATGTGGGTCCTGGCCTCAGCATCACCCTCCTTCTGGAAGTCCCAGTGACTCTAGCCTCTGAGTCAGAGTGGCGTGATGCCAGGTGAGGGAAAATTACATTTCAGGAGAAGGGACGCAGAGCTACAGGGTACTCGTGAAAGTCACAGTTTGAAATAGATCCGGAATTCTGAGATACATTGCCGTGAATTTAGTTTACCTGACAGTGGGCTGTAGTCAGAAGTTCAGGTTAAGAACTCTGTTCTTGACATCTGCTACCTCGTTTATAAGCAGGGCTGATATGAAATGTTTAATGACTGGTGGGGGGTGCCGACTAATGGATGGATGGGTGTGGATGGGTGTGCAAGGGTGGATGGGTGGGTGGGTGTACAAGCAGTCGGTGTATGTGCGTGCACCGGTGGAGCATGCCCGGCAGGAAAGCCTGCAGCGCGGGTGGCAGCCACAGACGTGTGCTCCCGTGGACAGACAGCCATTAGGTCCCGGCCCAAACACATTGCACCCGCACCCCTCCCCTAACATTGGGAATTCCATTGTCAGATGCTTTCCCCCAGGTTTTAATGTAACCCTATACCCAACACAGGGCTTGAGCCCCCAACCCCAAGATCAAGAGTCGCACACTGCCGACCGAGCCAGCCGGGCGTCCCTGGGGAGGTTTCTTTAGATGACATCGTCACCTTCCCTTAAATGCCACAACTGCTTGGAAGCAAACAAGCATCAAATCACGTGGAGTCACATAATTGTTGCAAAAATTCTTACGTGAATTATTTGTATCACATCCTTTCCAATCAGTTCAGAGAGATCGTCAGAGAGGAGCATACAGAAAGTGGCCATAAGTAAGGTCCTTGGGAATATGATTTAGAGAGGAATGGCTCTCAGGCAGAGCGGGTAGGCACCCGGGACAAACGGTTCACGTTGGACTGGGATCGAGCTGGCGCTGAACGCCGGGGCCATTCTCTAATGCGTGAACCCAGGACATCTCTCTGGTGGCCGCTGGACACTTGGTACGTCGCTGACAACCTGCCTCACGAGGGTGTAACTTACACCTCGGGGGCTATTTTCCTGCCCTGATTTCCCCCAACATTTACCGTCTGATAGTTGGTGTTTCTGTCTTGCATGGGTTTTGCAAGTTGCTTCAACTTCAGTAGGAAACTCGCTACCTGGAGGCTCGTTTATTCTGTTGCCTCGTGCATCCCCATGTGCACCTGACACGGGCCCCAGCTGTCCAGGGGGTAGTATCTCCTCACTCCGGGCCACTCAGAGGGGTTTCAAAAGAGTAATGGATTTTTCCTTGTTTTCTCGTTATACCCTTGTAGGTTTTCCGGCCCGGGCAGGGTAATTTCGTAAAGACTCACAAACCTGTGCAAGGTGGTAGTTGTTCCGTGAGGTCCTGGGGGTGGCTGCAGACAGGGAGGGGGCAGTGGCAGACAGCTCGAGGGCCGTGAGGAGCAGCAGAGCCAGGCCTGGCGCGGGGAGCACCTTCATCTCCTCGGGGCGGCTCGGGGATGCGATCGGCCCAGGCGAGGCCAACCGTGACCGTGTGCGTCTGCCCTTGGCCCTCGAGCTGCTTTTATAGCCTCCTGTAGGTCTGGGCCCTTGGAGCAAGGATGATTCATGTCTCAAAAGGTAATTATACAGCTCGCTCCTCTCCCTGATGATGGGGTAACACCAGGGTACAAGGGAGTTGGGGAAAAGCTTCATTTCTTGCGATTTACCAAGTCCCCAAGCAGAAAAACACTGAGTTTTCATGAAGTTGGTCAGCTGCTTACACAGACTGGGGTGAACTTGATTAATTTTAACCCAATCCAATGGGAATATTGGGTGAGTCTCGGTGTGGGGGCCTTCTTCCACTCTGAGGACAGAAGAGGTCCGTGATTAGAATATAGTTTAATTCCTCCTTGGTAATCCGGTCCCTTCCCCCCAAAATTCAATGGGCCGCCAGAATCTGCTACGTCCTCTCAGGCGTTCCTCAGCATCGAGCAGGATCCTGAACCATCGGGGAAACATTGCCTTAGCCTTTGCAGACTCAGGGTGGGACGTAGCCTCCCAGCTGTCAGAAGAGCCTAGAATAAGCAAATGCACGAGATGCATCTTAGTCAACTGGAAGGTGCACTCTGGTTTCCTGGGCTCCTCGTCTTCCCTGGCTCTGATTAAGATAGGTCTCTATCTAGAGAGAGTGTACAGAAATGGTTTTTACAGTGAAAAAAGCACTTTGGCACCAAAGGGAGATGCAGTTTTAAGAACTTCCTCACTGTGTGAGTTTGGGCAGGTCATATAACCTCTCTGAACATGGGTTTTGTGTGTGGGTCTGTGTGTCTGCAACGACTGACAGCAGTTGGGCGTGTGAGCTCCTCAGTGTTGTGGGACAAGCCTGGCGTGCCGCTCAGTGTCTGATGACCACTTGGCAGCCAGTGGACATAGATTCAAATCCACGTTCTGATACCTGTTCCCCAGGACTTGGGGCAGGTTACTTGGTCTCTTTTGGCTGTGGTATCTTCATCTGTAAAATGGGGGAAGATACCAGCTTGGTTGGATTGTCATAAAGGAGTACATCAGGTCAGAAGAGAGTCCCAAGCACAGTGCTCAGCGGACTCCAGCTCCTACGGAACAATGCTGGACTGAGCTTCTGACTTCGGTGCCAGGTCCCCAACAGGTCTGAAGAAATGCCCTTCGAGTGGGTGAAGGGTTGACTCGATCAGTGGTTCCCAGAGTGTGGTTCCTGGACCCGAAGCATCACCGTTCCCTGGGGATGTGTTGGAGAATCTCATTCTCAGCCCCACCCAGATTTACTGAAGGCGGCCCAGTGGTCTGTGTTTTCACGAGCCTTCTGGGTAATTCTGATGCACAGCGAAGTTGGAAAACACTGGACTGGCTGAGCAAATGGCATCTTGAGGGCTGGAACGAGATGAAACAATGTACAAACAGTGCCGGGAATATTCCAGACACAGAAAGCATTCGGTACCGCCCTGCTATCCAGAGCCGTGGTTTTTAGTGGTGACATACTGTGTATTTGAACGTCATTTGTGAAGTCTGTTGCAAACAATTTATTACTAATACATGTTAAGCCATGAAAATGTGTAAATGACTTGCCTTCTCACTTAGACTCGATTCGAAGTTCCTGTAGTGATCTCTCTCTCCTGGTCTCTCCATGTCTCTGGCTCAGTTGTGTTCTGATACACTTTCTTGTGTGGGAGAGAGAAGCCCCTGTATCAGGGTCTAGTAAGCAACCTGGGTCCTCAACCCGTATCTGTCAGGCATGAACATTGTCTCTGTCTTGCGCTCTGAGACTGTGTCGTAGAACAGAAAGAAAGTCAGAGATCTAAGAGATTCATCCAACTCCCTAAGTCATAAGATCCTCAAAGACTGAGTGATACGAAAGTCACGATCAAGTTTGTTTTATAAATGAATGAGGGAATGTGCCGCATATACTCCTGGTCACTTTTGGTCTGAGGACAGGAAAAGATGTCAAAGTGTGGATTTATATGCTTTCCTGTTCTCTGCAGCTCTGCCCCCACACCTTCACGCCAGCTGCAGGAATTAAAGAACAAGGACAGAGGACTGGAAACTCTTCCACTTGGCTGTCTTGTTGGCTTACTTTCCCCCCAGATCATTGTTCCAAGTCCTCACGATGGTCCTGAGCCAAAGGCAGCCAGGGAAGGGAAGGCAGTAAGGACCTCGGGGTCAAAGAAGATATTCTCACCTTCAGAACTTGAAGAATCACTAAATTCCATTTTTGGAAGCAAAGTGAGTCTAGAGGGGTGGTCTAGGTATTTCCAGAAAGTTCCAGCATCCGTTCTTCTAATGCATGAGGGCAATCAATCCCAGCATGCCTGCTATGACTCCTCAGTCGCAGTGTACAGCAACTGAAGAGACTGACAACTTCTGTTCTCATACATCACTTACACATTAGTGGGAATAAGTTTCACCACAAGGCCAGTGTGAGGCAACATCCTCGACCTTTCAAAACAGAATGACAAACCCAGGCTAGTAATTTCCCACTAGATGTTTCCTTTTCCCGATTCTCTTCTTTACAACGGAGCAAAGTCTGCTTTCTTTCTGTCATTCTTATATTAAATCTAAATTTAAATCCAGATTGTTCCAACCCACAGAGATCCTATCAAAGCCAGTCCGTGACTGGAAGGACATGAAATAAGAGACTATATCACAGAAGACGACAGAGCGAGTGGTGTCTGTGGAAAAATAATCCACATGGGACAGGAGGTGGGGAGCCTCCAAGCAGAGGCTCCTGCAGACTTTCCAGAAGTTTCCATGCACTACTAAGACACAGGGAGAAAGGTTTTAAATGATAGGAGTAAGTGCTCCATGCAGAGCTGCTTCTTGCCAGGTCCCCGCTGATTCAGTACCATGTTTGGGTTTCTGAGATGGTGCTGAGGTGCCAGTAATGGGCTGAGAATGATCGTCGGATAAGTAACTGACCTCCTACTTGTCTTACTTCAATGAGAGGCACAGACTTTGTATTTAGACAGACCTACAATCAAACATCGACCCGGCCACTTTCTAGATGTGTTAGCTATCGGCGTTTTAAGCTGTGAAATCCAGTTCTGTCTAATTTAAAAGAAACTACCCCCCCCGCCCCGATTTTATTTATTTGAGTGAGAGAGATGGAGCAGAAGGAGGAGCAGTGGGAGAGGGAGAAGCAGGCTCTCCGCTGAGCAGGGAGCCTGACGTGGACTTGATCTCAGGACCCTGAGGTCATGACCTGAGCTGAAGACAGATGCTTCACTGACTGAGCTCCCCAGGTGCCCCTTTTTGGAAAAAAAAAAAAATGAGGTAGCTCAGAGAGCACCAGGCTGGGAGAACCAGTGGTACCAAGGGTATTAGAAACCAAAATCAAGAGAGATGTGTTTCTGGGGCCCTGGCCTCTTATCACTGGACAGTTTTTCCACTGAGCAGCTCAGGCCTCTGGGGCTGGGCTCCTGGTTCTCACCGTCTTTGTCTCATTCCCTTGGCACTCTGGGAGTATCTTTCAGAGAGGGAATGTGTGCTGGGTGGCCAAAGAACATATCAAAACTCAACCAGAAAATGTCCCCCACAATCTGGGAAGCCTCCCGAAATGCCTCCTGCTTCGACACGTAGAGGATGAAACCTATCTCAGAAAGATGTTGAGAAGATTAAAGGGGCTCATGGATGCTCAGCGCTCAGTTCAGGTCACAGATGGGAAACTCCATAATTACTCTTGGCCAGGAATTGCAAAACCATCCCAGAAATATCGTGATATGTTAATAAAAAATGAATATAAGACATTTTCTTACTTCTAAGATACTATTGTTCGTTGAACTGAGCATTGATTAAGATAACAGTTGTGGAAAAGTAGAACATTAGGTTATTAAATGTGTGCATTGACATACTATAGGTTAGGCGTCTGTTGTCTGTCCTTTACCACTAGAATGAAATTTCCATGAGAATTAGGGCTCTATTCTGTCCCCTGCATTATCCCTGATACTTAGGACAGAGTCTGGCACAAAACAGGTGTGCTCCCAACATTTGTTGCATAGAGGAATACCTGAATGAGTGATTGAATGACAAAAGTGAGGAATAAGAAAAACAAGACTGCCTTCAGAGGATACATTTCAAATCAGCCCGTATAAGGAATTAAACAGAGGGGTGTAGCCTTCCCCTAAGGGGTCAGAACTTTTTAAACCCATATTATATGCCAGACATGGAATCAACCACCAACAACTTTAAGATATCTCATTTTTATTTTTTTTAAGATTTTATTTATTTATTTATCAGAGAGAGAGAGAGAGAGAGCGAGTATATAAATCGACAGAGGCGGAGAGAGAAGCAGTCTCCCTGCTGAGCAAGGAGCCCAATGTGGGACTTGATCCCAGGACCCTGGGATCATGGCCTGAGCAGAAGGCAGCAGCTTAATCAAATGAGCCGCCCAGGTGTCCAAGATATCTCATTTTTCCACTGAAGTGTTGTCTCCAGGATTTTCACCAGACCTGCTGTAGCTCAAAGCCTGTGCCCTTGGCAGGGGACCTCGGGGCCTGACCGGCAGACCACTGGGCCCCCTAGGGCTCCTGTGGATTCTTGTTTGCCCCACAGAACATGAGCAAGCTGATGGCCCAGCTCTCTGACTGGTGATGCGCTTTCTCATCGAGAACAATCCAATTGTTTTTCTGGTTTTCATATTTCAATATGAAAGCTAATAATCTAGCTTTCTAAGGGATTAAATTTCTGATTTCCAAGGAGTTTAATCCCAGCCTGGAAGACTGCCCCACAGGGGGAAAAGCTTCCTGCAATTGGCCCCCAGCTAGCCTCAGCCCCCTCCCAGCCTCCATCCTTCCTTCAGACTCCTCCAGTAAATACAGCCTATTCTGAACCCCGGATTTCTAAAAATTGTTGATTCATTTAACTTGTCGTTCATGTAATATTTTATAATTATATTACAATTTTAAAGCTTAGAAATTATTATTAGGATGAGAGAAAAATCTTACTGCAGCAGTAGGTAAGGGGGAGGGGAGGGGACAGAGGAAGGGGTGGTAGGGAGGGGTGGGAAGAAAACAGATCTACCTATACCACAGATGAGTTTGGTTAGAGAGATGGACACAATCTTTTGATCTAGCCATCACTAGTATTAAAATGAGCCATGAAAGGAGTTTGTGGAGTTGCTCCCCAAAGTCTTTGACTACAGAATAGAGATGCTTGAGCAGGTGTTGAATTACGTGGGGTTCCGCCTGTTGGCTTAGGTTCAGGGTGCATGTGGACAAGTTAGATTAGACGATTCTTTGATATGTATGTATATATACACTTGTAAGTACATATACATAGACACAAATAAAAGCATATGTGAAATATGGATGTGTTCACTATATTCAATATACATTCAATGCATTTTTTTCAATAGGTTCATATTCAAGTTCATTCATTCATATCCATTTATTTCATTTAATTCGTGCTCAATTCATCTGTTGACCTTCAGTTACTTCTTAGCATTTGAGGCAGTTTTTATGTGCTAGGAGCTCAGATCTCTCCTGTGAAGTGATTGAGGACCTGGAGTAATCTTAGAAAAATAGGGACTGACTCTTTGTGACAAAAACGTGCTTTCACCTTGGAAGCGGGTAGGATCCTTCTAAAAAGCATTTATGCCATACAGACCAAGAGCTATACAAAGGGTTATAGTATTTGGGTCATATTCTATCCCTAAGAGTTTTCACTAAGAAAGTCATTTAAAAGACTAGAAACAGAAATGTTTATTTTGTGTCTAATCCTGAAAGCCCCCTCAATGTCTGAAAATAGGCAAGTGGTTACAGAAGTTTATGGCAACTCAATATTATATAATTCAGTCATCAGAAATAAAATAGCAATGCATAAAATATTAAAAGAATGATTTTAGCCAAAGGAACAAACTACAGAACTGGACAAATTTGGCTCTATGTTTGGTAAAGAAAAGCACAAACATCAGGCAGAAAAGTTGGAAGGACACGAACAGTGCTGAGAACAGTGGTGTGAGAGTGCTAAGATTTTGTGCTTAACCATTCTTGTAAATTTGCCTTAATGCCACCCCGCAGTTTTAAAATCATGAAGTGGAATTTTGAATGACTGTATTGATGGGCCTTTAAGTTAGGTTTGCATCTAGAAATGGAAGAGTTTTACAATCAGATCCCTGGCTTGCTTTGCTTATAATGTATCTGTTCTTCATGTGTACACTCATTTGAAAGCTCCTGCATTCATTCTGTATGCTGGAACTGGGCTTCGTTCTGGAGGTACAAGAGGTAAATAGAAACGTGTCCCTACCTGCCAGGGCCTTAGAGCCTCCAGGGAGACTCAGGTGTAAGCTCCAAGAATCCTACAGTGTAATTAGTGGGATAATAGGGGTCTTGAAAAGTCCAAATGAGGGCAGAAGAAGGAAAGTCTGTTTGTGGCTGTACTGCTGAGAATGGGAGAGGGGAAAAGAGGGGTCAGGGTGGGCTTCCCACAGGATGGGGTTTTATCCCCATTACAGACCCCCAGCAGGGTGGGTCAGGGGAGCAGGAGGGACGGTAAGGATGAGCAGGGAGGGAAGAGGTCCGAGCTGAGGGGACCATGGGCTGCAGAGAGGTCAAGGAGCACCTACTCTAGGAAACTGAAGGTATTTTCATGCACAAGGTAGTTTCATTCATCAGAAGATGGGGCTGAAACAGTGGGCAGAGAGCTGTCTGTTGGAGGACACCCCTCACCCACAGTTCTGAGGATAAGAATGGAAGGTTCTTGAGTTATCTCAAGGTGCAGAGTGGAAACAAGAAAATAATGAGCACATTGGGAGAGAGATCTACTGTCCCCATGCTCAGTGACCATGGCTTCACCCAGTGTTTCAGCCGTGTTCCCTGGGCTCCTGCTGTGTCCATAATTGGATTCCTTTTCCTTTGCCACCTCTGAAATGCTAGTTCTCATGTTGGGATTCATCTGTAATCTTCTCATTTGAGTGTTCACGCCCATATAATCTCAGCTTCTGTGCATTGTCTCTGGGTCACCACCCTGGGAAATAGGCTCCCATTTTCCCGGCCACCTTGAACTGGTCCAGGAAGGGGCCCATCGGGGACCCCACAGAAATAATGAGATTGTTTTTTGGGATTATTGAATTCAGAATTAGAGACTGAGCTTTTTCTGGGAATGGGGTTGTGAGGTTCTGGGGTCCCTTGTGGCCATGTCCCCCACAGGGTGGAAATGCCAGGGGACGTAGGGGAAAATGAAGCAGAGGCACACCCGAGTGCGCGTGTGTGTGTGTGTGTGTGTGTGTGTGTGTGTGTGTAAGAGAGAGACTGAGACCTACAGGGCTGGCATGTGGCCGGCGCACACGGGAAGATGGGTCACAGCTGGCGCACCATGATGTGACAGTAGGTACATCTTTATCATATCACTCAGGCCAACATCTACCCAAATCAGGAACTTAGCCTGGATTCCTGCTCCCCTCCACCTCTGTGTTTCCTTGTCTTTTTACTTTTGAAAATTCCTTACTTAGGTAATTTTCCCTGTATTTTACACTTTTTGGTTTGAGATCATCTCAGGCTTACAGAAAAGTGGCAAAAAAGAGTACAAAGAATTCAGCTGTCCGCTTCCTCCAGATTCTCCAAATGTGAGCATACTGCGTACCCTCAGGGGAGTGCCAGTATCAGGAAACCGACTCTGATACACAACTATCATGTCGTCTGGTGGTTGTCACAGCACTTCTGTCCCAAGAAGAGAAAAAAAATGAGATACTGAAATTCTGCAAATGCCGTCACTTAAAAATCTTCAGAGAGAGGATTCTAGTAGAATCAAGAAGTCACTGGATATGAGGATCTGTGTTTTTAGAGAAGGAAAGTGGTAGATGACATCTGGTGTGAGTAGCAAGGGTTGCAAAGAAGTAGGAATAAACAAAGCCTCGCAGTCCTAAACCACATCGATGTAGGGGTCACAAGCCCAGACCTTCCTGTCCAGCGCCCACAGCAATTACAGGTGTATGTTCCTCTAGCTGCTCAAATAATTTTACATTAATATCTGAGAACAGAGCCACAGATCTCTCCACTCTGCAACCCCAAAGTTCTCCCGTCAAGAAACGGTTTTTCGGGGCGCCTGGGTGGCTCAGTGGGTTGGGCCTCTGCCTTCGGCTCAGGTCATGATCTCAGGGTCCTGGGATCGAGTCCCGCATCGGGATCTTTGCTCAGCAGGGAGCCTGCTTCCCCCGCCCCTCTGCCTGCTTCTCTGCCTACTTGTGATCTCTCTCTGTCAAATAAATAAATAAAATCTTAAAAAAAAAAAAAAGAAACGGTTTTTCAAGACCTAGAGAATGGTTGAACAAAATCTCAGCCCTTTCCCTAATAATTTGGGACAAATTCAAAGGAAATAATTCCCTAGTTACAATGCACTTACAATTAACCAGCTTCTACATGGGGGCAACATTCCATTGGGGGACGGAATTGTTGGTCTGTTTGAGACACGGGTGGTGTTTTTGTAAGAAAACGGTAGTCTTGACAAGCTCTGTAAGAAAACGGTAGTCTTGACAGACCTACTGTTTGGACCCTTCTGTTTCTGCGTAGTGGTGGGAAGTTTCAGTTAACAAGTGTAGATTTCTCTATTTAGATATATGCAAGGTAAGGAGGCCCCATGGCTGTGTGGCCTTGGGCAAGTTAGACTTCCTAAGCTTTCCTTTCTTCATTATGAAGTGAGGATAGAGAGACTTTCCACCTTGAGCTGCAGCAATGGAAGGAGATGGTGTGTGCAGACGCTTGGCACGGTGCCTAGAATACAGAAAGTGCCAGGTCGTGTTTGTTGTTATGATATAGCATTATGTACATATTACATGCCTTATGCATTATGTTCATATACAACCTACAGTTACAATTTAATATCATAGATAATAATTACTATAATCGTAAGATATAATTTATCTGCAAAAGCCTCCCAATTTCACTCCCTTTGACTTGGATCCCTTCGAACCTCTTTGGAACTGCTAACTGAGGCATACAGAGTAATGAGTGGTTATAAGAATATTCTGCTTTCCTTCTCTTTTTTCTTTCATTTTTCCTTCCCAATCTTTTAAACATACCCTAAATTTATCTTCCCTTCCTCCACCTGCCAACCCCACAGTTAAGAAGCATTCTCTTGGAGGGTGAGGGGCTCATGTTTCTTTCTTGGTCCTCCCTACCAACCCTGGAGCACTGCTTACGAGGTTTCTGCCAGCAAACGGTGAAAGAGGAGCTCAGTGAAGTTGACAAGCATCTCAGTTCCTCATGCACTTGACAAAGGGCCCCCTGCCTGGCCCCAGCAATGTGGTGGCAAACAGGTCCCATGTAGCTCAGTGGCTGGTCCAAGAGATGGTCTTACAAAAGGGCAATCCTAAAACAGGACTCAAGGACAGAGAGGGGATGTCACGGCCGTGGGGTTATTGTGAAGTCAGGGAAGCCTTGATGTGTGTTGGGATGGACAGCAGTGAACCAGCCAAAGGAGGGGAGAGTGTGACATGGTCGAGCTGGACCTGGTCAGTCGGGGTGCAAGAATGTGACAAGTCAGAGTTCCCAAGGCCAAAAGGAACAGAAGGGCAGGATGTGGGCAGAAGAGGCCAGAGGGCCAATTCCAGGGAATCTCATGCACCCCACCCAGCGCTTGAACTTTGCCTCGGAGGTGAGGGATCAACACTGAGGAGTTTTGACCTGGACAACACTTTCAACTTTAATTGCTTTCCTTTTCCTGTTTGTATGTACCTTCTTCTTTTGTTTCTAGTATCAAGAATAGAATCCGGGCTGGGGGGAAATTGGAGCCCATGGGAGGGAAGGAAGCTGTGTGTGTGCTCATCACCTCCCACCTCCAGGTTGGAGTGCCTTGCGCCTGGCCAGGCTGTCCCCTGGACCGTGGTCATGACCTCAGAGGCACTCTGCACATCCACGCACCAGCCTGAGATGGGGGCAGATTGCTTCTTAGAACTTGGGCTCTTCCTCTGATGTTCGTTCACCTGATTTCATCCGAATGAAGCGGTGTTGGGAGCAGGGAGCGGCACCTCCTTCCGGGGCTCTTTCTGGGTATTTTGTGCCTTCTAGCCCCGTCTGACCCCTCGAACAGGGAGGCCACACTTGGGCTTCCTCTGCAAATAGCCTGACTACCAGGTGCGTAGCCTTTGTGGAGTGATGCTCAACTTCTGGTCAGAGTCATCTTCTTCTCGAGAGCCATCATCTGCTGTCATGGTTTTGTCATTTCTCTCCACAAGGCTGTGGCTGTAGCTGTCATGTTTGATGACAAGGAGAACAGGATACAGCAGCCCCCAGAAGAAAGGGCTTATGATTTGCCGTGCATGTTTTTCCCCACGTCTTCAGCACACGTTTCCTATAAGGCGGCATTTCCACATAACTCTATTTCAGTATGTAGCTCCTTTCGTTTGGGTAATTTATTGTATTTCTGTCCTCCAGACTAGATTCTGAGTTCACCGAATCACATTTCACTCACCTCCGATTTCCCATCCCCATGAGAGTGATACTAACTGCAGAGCACTTGAGCAAATACTCAGTCTATCAAATTCGAGCAGCAGTGAAAATACCAACTGGGAGCCAGAGTCATGTTCCGAATTGAGAAATCTTTACTGCCTCCCCTCCCCTGGAGCACCCGGGATCTTTTTTAAAGTGCTAATTTGCAGTTTGAAGCAGTTTAGGTGAAAAATATAAGCAGCAGCCGCCACAGAAGAGACGAAGCAGCACTTCTGCACGTTGTAATCAGATCCAGTGCTTGCTTTTATTACAGCTCTTGAGCTGTGCTTGTGCTCTCGGGTCTGCGCAGTGTCATGGGCTCTCAGGACTCAGACGGCCTCAAAGGGGCTCTACGGAGGCAGGAGTTTAAACTTCTATCAGCGATCGCTGACCCTAGAGTTTTCTTTTAAAATATCCAGGAAAGGAAGGACACACAGAGGCAAAGATTTTTTTTGGAATAAGTAACATTTTTTCTTTTAAAAAAACTGAAGTGTAATTAACATGTAAACTTGTATTAGTTTCCGGGGGATGGCATACTAATATGACACTCCCATGTGTTGCTCAGGGCTCACCATGATGAGGGGTGATGATGTCACCCTGTGTCACCATGCAACATCATTACAATGTTATCAACCCCATTCCCTGTGCTGCTGGATTAAGAGTACAAACTTCCAGGTATGAAGTCATGAATAAATACTATTTTACTTGTCTTTGTGGGTTATGGTTTAGCCATCTGCTACCTTCATTCTCCTTGGTTCTTCCTTCTCTTGCTGTTTCTGGGGGTGCCTTGAAACCCTCTCTTTCTTTTTTTGAAGGGCACTTAAAACCCCCCACTTCCCTACCATATGGAAAAACTTTGCCAGCAGTCGTTTCTGGAGCCCAAGCCTGCAGGATGAGGGCTGTTCCCAGCTTTGGTTAAGATGTTTATTTCGGGACAAAAGCAGCACTTTCCCAAACAGGGATTTTGGGGACTGAGGTTTTTTCTTCATCTCCTTACCTTTTCATGCACTCCTCTAAATAGATGAATGCGTTCCTTCACTCTTTCAACATACTGCTTCCGTTCCAGAAATAGGGCACAGGCCTGTTTCCTCTCTCTTTGGTCCCCCGTGCAGGTCAACACCCATCATCTGGCTGTGGACCCAGAGCTGATGACAGGGTACTAAAAAAGGCCAGACCACTCCAGATTGCAGCATTCAGGGGCGGCTGGAAGTGCTGGTGACTCAGTTCCTGGGGTCTGCCAGATACCACCATTTGCAACACAAATTCTGCTTTATCATTACTGTTTTTAAGTTTTCGCTGTGTCCCATCAGATTTGCAGGTTTTCCCACTGACTCATTGTGTCCTATTCTCTGACTTAGTAGAGGTGGGCTGCTCCTTTTTCTCTGCTCTTCAAGGCCAGAGGATTCTGAATGTCAACGCAGTGTGTCTGCTGGTTGACTGATTTCCCTTGTCACATCAAGGTATATAGATTGTATGGACTCTCATTATTTGGTTGTGGACTTCCTGGCCTGTGGTCTTGAGAACGACTTCTAATTAACATGATGGTACAAGGACGAGTCACTGTGCTAAGGGAGTGGAAGGGGAGCGGAAATCTTAGAGGTAGAAGTCAGGAAGGCTTCCTGGAAGAGGAGGCTATCTGGTGCCTTAAAGCTTGTCAAGGATAAGGCCAGGTAAAGAGGACAGGATGGTAGAGGGAGGGGGTTCCAGGAAAACAGAATAGCAGGTACAAAGGCCTGATGGTGGAAGAGAACATGGCCTTGTTAAGGCAAACCTGTCCGAGTTTGGTATGACTCGCTCATCAGACACAGGCTGGGTAGATGAGGGATGAAGAGGCATCAGGCATACACTTCGGTCATGCTGGGCCTTGCGAGTCATGTTAAGAAGAGGAGAGTGATGGGGAACTACCCAAAGGTCTTAGATAGGGAATGGTATGACTAACTGTATGTTAGAGGGCTTACTCTGGCCTTAATGTCAGAAATTAGAGGCAGTGGGGCTCTGATAGCTCGATGCAGCAGTAAACCCACAGAGAAGCTGGCGGCCCTAACTGAGGGGGAAGAATTAGATGAATTTAAAAAATGTCAATCTGGTAAAATGGACAAATGAGACATAATACACTGCTACTCCCATCACATCTATAGTTAAATTATGCAACAAAACTTGACCCTACCCAGTGGAATTAGGGGCTATAGCCAGGTCTTGGGGGAAGCCACAGTAAGGAGTAGGAATTCCTTGGTTTCTCTGATTGACAGTTTGCTTCTGAATTGACCTAGAAGTAGAGTGACCAGCTTTCTGCTGCACGAGATCCCTGTCCTGCAGGTATTGTGGGACTGGATGAGCATCCTGCAGGAGATGATGGGCAGGCCCAGGTAATTCCGTCTCAGAACTGATCAGAACCGACCTGAACCACTGTGACTCCTTCTAGAGTCCATGTTTTAAAAGGATCATAAGTGGAACCTCCACAGAGAGGAATCAGAAAGTAAGAGGTCCTCAAAACACATCAGACAAAGAAGAGGTCAAAAAAGTTGACTTATTAAGAAGAGAAGGGAGAGACACATAATAGTCCTCCTCAGATACCTGCAGTGTTCTTAGATATGATCTGTGTGGCTTCAAAGGGCTGACCCAGGATCAGTGGTGGGACAGAAGCTCCCAGGGGATGGAGAGTAGCTCCCCCTGAGATCTAAGCCTGGAGCTGGCTACAGAATGGAGGCAATGTGCACCCTGCCCTTGTGGATGTTCAGCAGACTAGGCTGGGACCTCAAGAGTCCCTTGGCTCTGAGTGCATCATTCTACTCTGTCTCCAGGGTTACACTGCCTTTTCCTCTGTCTGTATCACATGGTTCTCTCTCTTCTAAAGGGTAATTGTGAGTGGATTTAGTGTTTGCACTAATAATCCTGAATTTAGTTGCATCCACAATGACTCTTTTTCTAAGTAAGGTAACATTTGTAGGTTTTAGGGATTAGGATGTGGATGTATCTCTGGGAGCCATTCTTCCTCCTACCGCAAGTTTCAGGGCCCGTAGCAGAAGTAAGGACCTACCAGCATTTTCTTTTCTTATGTATCCTAGACAGGTGAGCTCATGGTCTTCTTTCCCTTCTTCACCACTTTATATTCATTTTATCTTTACAAAGTCATGTACAGATCAAAGGACACTAAATGGAAAATGGGATCGTGACATGACTGGTGGAGAATGGACATTGGTCAGAGATCCTGGTCCTGGAATGAAAGCCAAAGATAATAATAAGACTTTGGGCTGGCTATTCTTTTATTGTTAGGACAAATTGTGAGCATGTTTTCAGTTGGATTAGGGATGGTGAGTCCCATCATCTCATGGGAGCATCTGCTTTAGAAGCGTAGTATAGAAGAAGGATGGACATTGGTGTAGAGCAGATAAAGGAGCAGACTTCTCTGGACATTTTCATCTTTTGTGATTGCCTGGTAGCTGAACTCTTATCCTCTGTTTAGGAGATTCCCTACTTATGAGGCCAGATCAGCCTCCAGGGTTGAAACCGAAAATGCCAAGAATTTGCTTGCAAATACGGCATGGTCAGTTTCTCCATACTAGGACAGGGGGACTCAGGCGCTGCCCATTCACTCTGGGATGTCTGACACTCATGGTTGCAGCTACTTCTGGCTCCCAGAGGTAGACTGGAAGAAGTTCTAGGGACAGCATCAGGATCCAGTGGGCATATTCTTGACAGTGCAAGCCCTGCTGACTATGTCCAGTCATGGTGATGTAGCATCCTTACAGAACAAGTTCTATGGCACATGTGGGTTTCTTGGCTATTATAACCTTCAACTTATGAATTCTATAAGCTACCTCATGTAGCTTATAGAATTAACTACATCTTATAGAATTTAACTACATCGGGGTGCCTGGGTGGCTCAGTGGGTTAAGCCTCTGCCTTCAGCTCAGGTCATGATCTCAGGGTCCTGGGATCGAGCCCCGCATCAGGCTCTCTGCTCAAGCAGGGAGCCTGCTTCCTCCTCTCTCTCTCTGCCTGCCTCTCTGCCTACTTGTGATCTGTCTGTCAAATAAATAAATAAAATCTTAAAAAAAAAGAATTTAACTACATCTCCTTTCTGTTGAATTAGCAAGAGTTTGCTTCTTATGCTTGTAACTAAATTCCCTGACTGATATAAATAAATCAGTTAATTTTATTAAAAATACAATAAATAGGGATGCCTGGGTGGCTCAGTTGGTTAAGTTGCTGCCTTTGGCTCAGGTCATGATCCCAGGGTCCTAAGATTGAGTCCCACATGAGGCTCCTTACTCAGCGGGGAGCCTGCTTCTCTCTCTGCCTCTGCCTGCCACTCTGCCTGCTTGTGCTCTCTCTCTCCATTTCCCATTCTACTGATGGGAAAACAGGCTGAGAAGCCTGGCCTGCAGGAGCTCACCAGTCGGTGAAGAGCAGAACCAGGAGTAGAGGGAGCCTGCACTTCTTGCTGAGCAAGTCCTGTTTCTTTCCAACACTGTCGCTATCTCCAGGTTTCCATCATTTGAGCAAATTCTAGTCCTTAAGCCAGAAGTCTGGCGGAATGTTCTTCAGTAGGACCCTTGCCCTCTCCACGGTTCTACCCTCTCTCCTGTGTGTGTAATCCTCACTTCTTTCGGGCTCTTGAAACCCCATGAGATCTTCTATTTAGCCAACCACCAAATTTAAGAGTCTGGCAAACACAGTTATTTTTCTCAGGAGACCCAGTTCCCTCCTAAAGACTTGTGTGTATATGACCCGAGGATAAACTCAACACCTGCTCAGAGTCGCCGACAGCAGCTGAGTGGGGCTAACTGATGGGTTAGTTAGTTAGGCACGGGTGCCTAACCTTACATTAACAGAGCATCTGGGGAGCACACGTGCAGACATCCTTCCTTCAATGTTCTGGACTCTGTCTTTGCCCTATCATATCTAATGCATTTGCATCCCTATTGGAAAGGTATGTTTTAAAATGGAAACATGGTTATTATATCTAATTTTCTGTCTCTCTCACCCCTAGGTCCTCCAGTCAGACCGAGATTTCACATACTTCCTTCTATGGGAACTGTAATTCTCTCTTTCTCTCGTTTTCTCTCTCTCCCGCTCTCTTTTTTCTTAGGCAACTAGACTCTGTCACTAGATATTATAACTGTTGGAGTTTTTTTCTTTAAAAATTTGCTAACACATGCACTTGGATATAAGGGCAGTTATACTGAGGGCCAGGGGAAGTTTTGTAGGACTGCTGTGCTTTTCCATTTGTGCTTTTATGTATTTTGTAATTAGGAAAAAGGTTACATAAAAATGTGCTTTGGGAGCACCTGGAAGGGTTCAGTCGGTGAAGCATCTGCCTTCAGCTCAGGTCATGATTCCAGGGTCCTGGGATCGAGTCCTACATGGTGCTCCTTGCTCTGCAGGGAGCCTGCTTCTCCCTCTCACTCTGTTCCTTCCCCCTGCTTGTGCTCTCTCTCAAATAAATAAATAAATAATTTAACAAGTGTATTTTATTTCAGATTGTGCTTATTAAAATGGGGGTGAACATCTCCACAGCAACATATAAGCACCAGGTTATGCCTGAATCTGATATATTCATGTTAAACAAATACAGACATACGGTGAAATACCCAAATTCAGATGAATTTTTAAGCAAAACTGGGCATGTTTAGAGGTATTTATAATTGCAAATCTGATTTGTATTACACCTGTAACTCCTTTTTGTCAGTAAAAAGTATTTCCTTAGGGAACCTTGGAGGGAAATTGTGAGACGCCATGGGTGTAGGGGAAGTGATCAGGCAATACCTTTTGGAATGTTCCAGAACATTTCGACATGGCTAGGAGAAGATCGATGGCCCCTGAGATCCCTTTAAGTCCAAGGTTTTCTAAATGCCTTTAAAAAGGCATGCAGGGCCTGGAAAAAGAAGGAGGAGGAGACGGGGGAGGAGACAGAGGAGGAGGAGCAGTAGCAGCAGAGGTGGCAGCAGCAAGGAGGGACGTTGCATTTCCAGATCTGAGGGGATTTTCCCGTGAGGAACATCATTTGTGGTAACGAGCACTGAACTTATGCAGCAACTTGAGCACGAGATCAGGTCCCACCCTAAACGATGCTTTTCAAGGGGAAAATGCCCTCCCGGACTGCTACTGAAGTCTGTCACATTTCCTCACGGTGCAGTCATGCCCGACCAACTCTCTAGCTGAGGTCTGGAGTTCAAACCTTCTATTTAAGCAACACATTCTGAGCTCAGATCCAGCTGACTTTGTGGCCGAGACCACCTCCTTGTGTCTCTGGAGCCCGCACAACAGAAGAGGGTGCCGGAGGCCCCCGCCCATGTGGCCCCAGGCCCCACAGTCCACCAGGACCACGGCGGGCCCTGCACAGGGTCGTCCTCCCAGCACTGGTTTATCACGGGGCAGCATAACGAGGAAAATCAGCAAAGAGCAAAGGCGGAGGGGGCAAGTCGTGGGGAAGCCAGGGTCCCCTTTCTATCCCGAGGGTCCTTTTCTAGTGGAGTCACACAGACATGCTTGAGTCTCCTGGCAGCAATGTGTGAAGTGTCATGCACCAAGGAAGCTCACTCAGGAGCAGCGGACGCGCCCTCTGCCCCCTCTGCCCCTCCCTCCTCTGCCCAGCATGTCCTTAAATTCCAGACTCCCGGAGGGGAAGCAGGAGTGCATCATAAGCCATATTATTCATGCAAACCGTCTAAACACGGGGAGTCTTTCTCATCCATTAATGGTGAGAACCCTTCCAAAAATCTTAGTTTCTAGAAGCCAGCCAAAAGCCAGCATTGCAAGCAGAACTTTCTAGGGTCGCCGTTCAGGCCTGTGATGTCCGTTCTTTCCTGCACAGTGGTCCTTTAGACGTTCTCCAAATGAGAGGTTCTAGCCTTGCCAGCAAGTGAAGGACCTCGGGCTGTTCTTGTCGTTTTCACAGGGACCTAAACTGCTCTACAAACTTCCCTTTCTTTCTAAACCAGAAAGAACAGGAACGATTACAGCTGGAGAATCAGTAGGAGGTGCTGTTTTTAATCCTTCAAATGGGACCAACTAAGCAGAGGCGTGTCCCCAGGAGCTTCACCGCTCCGTGCAGGTAAACAGCCACGAGAGCAATCCCTTACCACAAGCCGACGTCTGCCTTAAGTATGTGTTGGAGCTGGAAAACACCCATGTAGAAGGCTCCAGTAAGCACTTAGAGGCAGCCTGCTGGCGTCCGGACAGGGCTAAGTGCTGATTTCAGGTGGAATACACAGTCATCACATTAAACAGTGTTTACCTGCCAGGACCCGATTGTGTCTGGCCGGCCACCTCCCTGATGTTCTTTCTCTCCTCACCTGTGCACCCTGTCTGGCCCTCTGGCTCCAGCCCTTGGACCTGCCTTCCTCCCGGCTGCGGGATCCCCGTGTATGTCCTAGGGACCCTCACCCCAGTAACAAGACAGTTGCCTTGTTTCTTTCCTCTTCGCACACTAGCATCTCTTGGGAAAACCAGGTTGTACTGGTTATCCAGTAAGGGAATGACAAGGGCAGGAAGAACGGTCAGCGGGAATCACCTCCTAAAAGCTGGGCGGTTGAACTAGACGAATGGCCCCGTCCCAGCCTCCCAGGCGCTTGGCGGAGAGAACTAGGGAACCCTTTCCTGTGTCTGCCCCAGCATTGCACACAGCCCTCCCAACCCCTCAAGACTGGGGTATAGACGGGAACCCCCCTCCTCCTGGAATAAACAGCCTTCAGCTTACACAATAAGGTACCACACCTTTTCTGACCACAACTATATGAAACTAGGAATAAATCACAAGAAAAGAACTGGAGAAAACACTAACATGTAGAGGCCAAACAGCAGGATCCTAATCTACTGGGTCAATGGAAAACCACAGAAAAGAAAAAACGCATGGTGGCAAACGCAAATACAGTACTGATGATCTCTGGAACGCGATAAAGTTTTAACGTGCTTGACTGGCCTTGACGTTGACAGAGATCATAAAACACTACTAGTCGTTGTGTTTTAACTGTATTATGAACATCCCCAGATCACCTTTGTTTGGTGTAATGAGAAGCAGAATGCACCAAATAACAATGGGGCTGCCCTCCTTTAGCACAGAGCAGCCACCAGCACGAGTGAGTGAAGTCGCGGTTAACTTGCATCTCATGTGACATGTGGGGGACCACATACAACATACAACATCCCTAGCCTATGGGCCTTTGTAATCTGCAAGTAGGGGCCCTCCTTCTCCCCGTCTCTAGTCTGGACGTAGGAAAGTGTTCAGTCTCTCGTTCCTAAAATAGAATGTTCTGGACTGCTTCTTCGCTGTGATAAATGTCCACAATACAAAGAATACTGCCTTTTTGGAGAATAACACAGTCAAGGAAAGGGCATTTTTCTGAGGAAGCATGGTTTTCCACGATAGGAATGAGGGGGCTGGAGTCCAGTTCTGGAGTACTGACCAGACCTTATCTCAGTGCTCCTGTGTTATTACAGGTTGATTCTGAGAGGAATACAGGTTATTAATTTGCTTAAATAATTAAAAATGCTGATTAATAGAGTATATTTCTCCCAATATTCTCCCACCAGTAACTTCCTCCCCCACTCCTGTTGTTCTTCTGGATTTTTGTTTGGTTTGCTTTCTTACTTTTTAAATTGTGGCAAACATCTCCTAACACGAAAGCTACCTTGTTAACAAACCTCTAAATGTTGCAAGCTCTGAGCACACTGTCACACAGCAGACCATGTCCTTCATTCCTATAAAACTCATGCAAATAAAAACAGAGCAGCAGGGGAGGATACTGTATTTACCAAGTACTTTGGGGAACTCAGTATTTTTAGATGAAAGATGGACACACATTTAAGACTTGTTTACATTATTATGAATTGGGAGAATTGGCCAACACTTCAATCTCACTTGGGCAAGCAGAATGAAGTTGACATGTATGCTGTGATCACTTAAAGTACATGGAGCCAGACTACAGCACGTTTAGCAGACAACAGCACCCGGGCACAAGCCGCGGTCCAAGGTTTGGAAAGTGTGAGCTGGGAGGACAGGGACAGTCTTGGGCTTCAGCACGTCCTTCCCTGTGGAGTCCGGAAGGATGCAGAACCTCCTTGAGCCTCAGCCCTTTTCCCAGTCAGAGGCAGGAACACAAGCCTCCTTCACATGCAGGAAGGGTTAGAGGCACTATTCCTCATTTCTACACCACAGCTGCCACAGAGCAGAAACCCAGTAATGCTGAGAATCAATTGAATCCTTATGATGTGCCTGATATATGTATATATTGAGCTCATTCTCCAGATATAGATTAAAATCCTGGTAGGAAATGTGCCATTATTAGCTCCTTCTTTGCCAAGGGGCCAACTGAGACACAGAGGGGGTAAAGTAATGCTTTCTCAAGTTGCATAGGCAGTAAAAGGAGGGAGGGAGATGTGAGCCCAGGAAGTCCGGCTCCAGAACTTTCCTTGTACCTAGTATTCTAACATTTTAAGTATAACCCACCATCCGTAACGTGTGTCACTCAGGGGCCTTTTTTCCAGGGGCACCTGGTATTCTTGACCTGTGCTCACAGGGACACCCAGGGTCTCACGCAGGCTGGGAGAGTGGGACATGAAGGCAAGTATTAGGGGACATGTTGGTGACCTTGAATGACAGCAAGAGGCTTCGAATGCATTTGGTAGGTCATGGGGACCAATTATGGGCATCAGAATGTGCCATATTAATTTTTCCCTTTTGGGCATCAAAAAGATCCTTGCAAAGGAATGACAGGGTGCAGCCCTTGAGGACCAGCTAGTTTAGAGAAAAGGAGTAGGCTAAAAATTCACTGCACTAGAGCTGGAGGCAAGATGGTGGAGGAATATCAGACTGAAAGGACATCAGATCCCGGTTCAGTGAGACAGTTATCAAACCATCCCAAACACCTACAGACTCAATAGGAGACTGAAGAGAAGAAGAGCAGCAATTCTAGGAACAGAAAATCGACCACTTTCTGGAAGGTAGGATGAGAGAAGTGAACTTGAAGCTACGGGAAGATAGACCGTGGGGGGCGGGGCCAGCACCCGGCAAGTGGTAGAGCAGCGGAGCACAGAATTGGAACTTTTAGAAGTCTGCTCCACTGAGGGACATCACTCCAGAGGCCAAGCGGGGGTGGAGCCCTTGCAGGGACAGTGTTGTCTCAGGTCCCTCAGGGTCACAGAAAGACCAGGGGTGCCTGAGTGTGGTAGAGCTGCCTGGGATTGGAGCGGGGAAGCCAGCGGCAGAGACAAGCTGAGGAGTGAGCTCTCAGCCCGGGGTTACCTTAACCTGTGATCCAAGGCACAGTTGGGTCACTGCTCTTCTAGCAAGACCCCACAAGTGGCAGATCCAGGGAGACTTACCTTCCTTCTCCGGGACAAGTGGCACGGGAGCACGACAGGATCTGCTGGGTTTGGAGACTCCAAACAGTCCTGTGCACCGGAGACAGAGATGCTCGGTCACAGGCCGGTGAGCTCGGAGTGTGGCCAGACACCAGGGAGATGGGAGGGACTGACGGCTTTTCTCCGAGGGCGCACTGAGGAGTGGGGGACTGAGCTCTGGCAACTCCGGCCGGAGACTGGGCAGCCACCATCTTCATTCTTGTCCTCCGGAACTTTACGGAAAGTGATCAGGGAACAAAAGCTCCCGAGAGCGAACCCCTGCAGATTACTAGCCTGACCCCTGGCAAGGGCGGTGCAGTTCCGCCTTGGGCAAAGACTTGCGAGAATCATGGCAACACCCGCAGGCGATCAACAGGAACATCCAGCCATGACCAAGCTCACTGATGAATGAGAACTGCGGAACTCCAGAGGAGGGGAAAGCAACACACAGAATTCATGTCTTTTCCCCGAGGATCCTTTAGTCTTTTACAAAGTTAAATTTTTTTAATTTTATTTTTTTCTTATTCTATTTTTTTTAGCTTTTCCTCTTTCAACATTTCTTAAAAAATATTTTTAAACCTTCATTGTTGTAGTCATATTTTATCCCTTCATTGTATTTAACCTTATTTTTTGTATACATATAGGGTTTTTTCTTTAAAAATTTGGGATACAATTTACTTCTAGTAGATCAAGATATACCCTAAATCTAGTGCATGGCTTTATTCTAGTGTCCTACCTGAGCACATTCTCTTCTCTCTCTCTCTTTTTTTTCTTTTCTCAACCAACTTATCAATCTTTTTTTTAGAATTTTTAAAAAATTTTCATCTTTATAGTCATATTCCATTGCTTCATCATGTTTACCCTTATTTTTGTATATATATGTTTTTCTTTCTTTAAAATTTCAGGAGGTGGTTTCTTGTAAGAGACCAAAATACACCCAAAATCAAGTGTATGGCTCTGTGCTATTCACCAGTCTAATCTCTCTCTCTCTATATATATATAGATAGAAATATATATATATAGAGATATCTCTCTCTCTCTATATATATATATACACATCTCTATATATATCTCTCTATATATACACTCTATATACTCTCTCTATATAGAGTATATATACTCTCTCTCTATATGGATATATACTCTCTCTATATATACACATACATATACACACATACATATATACATATATATATATATATATATTTTAATTTTTGCCCCTTTCTTCTCTCCCCAGTTTTGGGTCTCTTCTGATTTGGTTAGCATACATTTTTCTGGGGTCCTTGCCACCCTTTTAGTATTTTATTCTCTCCTTCATTCCTTCATATATTCCCATCTGGATAAAATGACAAGGCGGAAAAACTCACCACAGAAAAAAGAACAAGAGGCAGTATCAAAGGCTAGGGACCTAATCAACATAGACATTGGTAATATGTCAGATCTAGAGTTCAGAATGACGATTCTCAAGGTGCTAGCAGGGCTCGAAAAAGGCATGGAAGATATTAGAGAAACACTTTCTGGATAAATAAAATCCCTTTTCAGAGAAATGAAAGAACTAAAATCTAACTATTTATTTATTGAAATAAAAAATGCTATAAAAATGAGGTGCAATAAGAAATGGAGGCTCCTACTGCTAGGATAAATGAGGCAGAAGAGAGAATTAGTGATATAGAAGACCAAATGATGGAGAATAAAGAAGCTGAGCAAAAGACAGACAAACAACTATTGGACCATGAGGGTAGAATTTGAGAGATAAGTGATACCATAATATGAAACAATATTAGAGTAATTGGGATCCCAGAAGAAAAAGAAAGAGAGAGGGGGGCAGAAGGTACACTGGAGTGAATTATAGCAGAGAATTTTCCTAATATGGCAAAGGGAACAAGTATCAAAATCCAGGAGGCACAGAGAATCCACCCTCAGAATCAATAAAAATAGGTCCACATCCTGTCATCTAATAGTAAAACTTACAAGTTTTAGTGACAAAGAGAAAATCATGATAGCTGCTCAGGACAAGAAGTCTATAACATACAACGGTAGATTGTATCTACTAGTAGAAATATTAGATTGGCAGCAGACTTATCCACAGAGATCCACAGAAGTGGCATGATATATTCAGAGCACTAAATGAGAAAAACATGCAGCCAAGAATACTATACCAGCTAGGTTATCATTGAAAATAGGAGAGATAAAAAGCTTCCAGGACAAAGAAAAATTAAAAGAATTTGCAAACACCAAACCAACCCTCCAGGAAATATTGAAAGTGGTCCTCTAAGCAAAGAGAGAGGCTAAAAGTAGCAGACCATAAAGGAACAGAGACAGAGGAAAACTTTCAAAGGAAAACTTTCAAACTCATTTTAGGAGGCCAGCATTACCTTGATCCCAAAACCAGACAGAGACCTCATCAAAAAGAATTACAGACCAATATCCTTGATGAACACAGACACAAAAAGTCTCACCAAAAATCTAGCCAATAAGACCAACAGTACATTAAAAGGATTATTCACCATGACCAAGAGGGATTTATTCCAGGGCTGCAAGGTTGGTTCAACATCCACAAATCAATCAAGTGATACAATACATTAATAAGAGAAAGAACAAGAACCATATGATACTGTTAACAGATGCTGAAAAAGCATTTGACAAAGTACAGTATCCTTTCTTGATCAAAACTCTTCAAAGTGTAGGGATAGAGGGTACATACCTCAATAACATCAAAGCCATCTATGAAAAACCCACAGTGAATATCATTCTCAATGGGGGAAAAACTGAGAGCTTCTCCTCTAAGGTCAGGAACACAGCAGGAATGTCCACTATCACCACTGCTATTCAACATAGTACTAGAAGTCCTAGCCTCAGCAATCAGACAACAAAAAGAAATTAAAGGCATGCGAATTGGCAAAGAAGTCAAACTATCACTCTTTGCAGATGATATGATATTTTATGTGGAAAACCCAAGACTCCACTCCAAAACTGGTAGACCTTATACAAGAATTCAGTAAACTGTCAGGATATAAAATCAATGCACAGAAATCAGTTGCATTTCTATACACCAACAGCAAGACAGAAGAAAGAGAAATTAAGGAGTCAATCCCATTTACAATTGCATTGCAAACCACAAGATTCCTAGGGATAAACCTAACCAAAGAGACAAAGAATCTGTACTCAGAAAACTATAAAATACTCATGAAAGAAACTGAGGAAGACACAAAGAAATGGGAAAATGTTCCATGCTCA
>ML107008.1:0-18532 GCA_003697995.1 Taxidea taxus jeffersonii
ATCAGTCAATCAATAACCTTATTCTACTTTTTACATAGCCTCCCCATTCTCACTCCCATCCTCTTTTTTTTTTTTTAATTCACACAACAGTCCTCACCACCCATAATAGCTAAAGCTGTTTCTACTATGTTTTCAGTTAATTTTCTCTCTCTCCACCAAATGAGTTTTTCTGTCCAGACAATCATTAAGAGGAAAATTTTCACTGGTTTATTTAACACAGCCAAACATCTGGTTTCATGTGCAATAACACAGGCACGTTTACTTTTATCAATACTGGGGGCCTGTAAACCAGAGTAGTTTTTTTAACCCGTCATTGACTGGCCCATAAGTCCAAGACAATGGTCATGTCCTCAAAACAAAATCCCCACTCCATTTTTATGGTTGTACTGTGCCTCCATTTTCAGAAAAATAAGCATTACATTGCTATCCTGTTTCCATAATAACTATCATTTTTAGTCTGAGATTTATGGGTAATTATATATTTAATTCCTACTCTCACTCATGGCAGAATCTTTCCCATTATTTTGGTTGTTTGAAGTTTGTTCTCTATAAGATTCCTCACGAAGTTTTCATGCTAAAAATATTCACTGAGTTCCTGCATGTTCATAACAAACAATTTGTGGCCTTTGTAGGTGACGATCAGTTTAGCTGGATATAGAACCATTGGTTCACATTTTCTTTCCTTGAATGTGTTGATGATAACCCTTCCTCATCCCTGGCACAAAGCATTGGTGTTGAAAAGTCTGATGACAATCTGATTTTCTTTCTCTTGTAAGAGAGTTAATCTTTTTATCTAGATGCCCCCAAAATTTTGTTAATAAAGTCTGATAGGTTTATTAGAATATACCTCATTGTTAACTATTGGTTTTTTTTTCTCTTTAAATCATGAAAGTTATCTTGAATTATATTGTTTGTTATTCATTCTGTCCCAACGATTTGGATTTCCACCTTGGGACTCCTATTAAGTGTATGTTTGATATTCTTGCCTATCTTTTGTATTTTAAAATCTCTTTTTCATTAAAAAATTTCCCCTTTTCATCTTCTCTTTCTTTTTTTTTTTTTTTTCATCTTCTCTTTCTTTTAAGGAACCTCTGTAGGTATTTGCTCTGTGTTTATCTTTGTTCAGCCTTCATTTCTTTTTTTTTTTTAAGATTTTATTTATTTATTTGACAGAGATCACAAGTAGGCAGAGAGGCAGGCAGAGAGAGAGGGAGAAGCAGGCTCCCTGCCGAGCAGAGAGCCTGATACAGGGCTCGATCCCAGGACCCTGAGATCATGACCCGAGCCAAAGACAGAGGCTTTAACCCACTGAGCCACCCAGGTGTCCCACAGCCTTCATTTCTGAGAGATTTTCTCCTATGTTCTCTTCTTTCCTGAGTTCTATAACTTTGGGGTTTTTTTTTAATAATTAAAAAAAATTTATTTATTTATTTATTTATCAGAGAGAGAGAGACAGTACAAGCAGTAGGAGCAGGAACCAGAGGGAGAAGCAGGGTCCCCACTAAGCAAGGAGCCTGATGCAGGACTCAATCCCAGGACCCTAGATCATGACCTGAGCCGAAGGCAGACACTTAACTGACTGAGCCACCCAGGTGTCCCTATAATTTTGTTTCTTAATTCCTCTTTTCCAATCTCTTCATGTGCAGTTTTTCTAATTCTGATGTCTGCTGCCCCTTCATTGCCTCTGTAATCCTTTTAACTTATTTTGGCATGTCCTGAAATATTAAGTTGCTGTTTACACAGATTTGTAAGCTTGTCTTTCTGGTATGGGGTGTGACTTCCACATGTTTTATTGTTCACCTTCAAGCAAGATGAATTTTCCCATACTTTTAGGCTGGAAGGCGGGTCAAAATAGTTTTTATCAGTTCATGGCTCTTGAATTCCTTTTGCTGTTCCTACAAAGTGATTGGAAATATATATGGTCTCCTACTTTCTGATAATTGTTTTCTCTTTCCTTTGCCTCTGCAGTCCCTGTTCGGTTTGCTTCTACTAAAGCAGCTTCTCATCAGGGCAGCTCCTTCTGCCCTGAAGGAGAACGTTGGTTATTCATTTTGAGAGTTCTCAGGATCCAGCACTCTTTGGCACCATGCCTTCCCTTGGCCACCTTTCACTCACGCAAAAGCTGGATAGTGCCAAACCCAACCTTTAACACTCCTCCGAGGAAAGGTTCTCAGATTGTTTGGTCCTCCAGACTTCCCTATGCAGCCCTGTGGTGAATATGGGAATTCTTCAGACCCATTGCCTCCCTTCCCCAACATGTAGTGTATTATTCATTTCAGAGGTAGAGGTCCGTGATTCATCAGTCTTATATAGCACCCAGTGCTCATTACATCACGTGCCCTTCTTAATGCCCATCACCCAGTTACCCCATCTCCTCACCCCCTCGACCTCCTGCAACTCTCAGTTTGTTTCTGATGACTAAGAGTCTCTTATGGTTGGTCTCCTTCTGATTTTGTCTTGTTTTATTTTTCCCTCCCTTCCCCCATGAACCTCTGTTCTGCTTCTTAAATTCCACATGAGCGAGATCATATGGCAATTGTCTTCTGATTGACTTATGTCGCTTGGCACAGTACCTTCTAGTTCTGTCCACATTATTGCAAATGGCAAGATTTCATTTTTTTTAATGGCTGAGTAGTATTCTATTGTGTGCATGTGCACACGCGCACACACACACACCTATAAACACAGACCACATCTTCTTTACTCATTCATATGTCCAGGGACATCTGGGCTCTTTCCGTAGTTTGGCTATTGTGGACATTGCTGCTATAAACGTGGGGTGCACGTGCCCCTTCAGATCACTACATTTGTATCTTTAGGGTAAATACCCAGTCGTGCGATTGCTGGGTCGTAGCGTAGCTCTGTTTGCAACTTTTTGAGGAATCTCCACACTGCTTTCCAGAGTGGCTGCACCAGCTTGCATTCCCACCAACAGTGTAAGAAGGTTCTACATGGGGGTTTTCTTTTCTTTTCTTTTTAAAATACTTTATTTATTTATTTGAGAGAGAGAGATAGTGGGAAGGGGGGCACAAGCAGGGAGGAGAGGGAGAAGCAGGCTCTCTGCTGAGCAGGGAGCCCGACATGGGGCTCAATCCCAGGACCCTAAGATCGTGACTTGAGCCGAAGGCAGACACTTAACCAACTGAGCCATCCAGGTGCCCCTGCATGGGGGGCAGTTTCTAAGTCATTTGTATTATTTCAGTTCCATGAAACTTGCTGATATGTTTATATAAATACTCTATGTGTTCTTCAATGTTCTTGTGTGTTCAGCTTCATGACTGTTGGATGCTGTGTCCTGCACATGTCAGCTCAGTCATCGTATCATAGTGGTGACATCCAGATCTTCTATAGCCTCACTGATTTTTTTCTTGCTGATTCTAGAAGTTTCTGAGAGAAGTATGTTAGTCTCTTCCCATGTATATTTGTCTATTTCTTTGCATGCTGCCAAGTTTTGCTTTACATTTTTTAAACTGTTAAGTGTACACACATCCAGATTTTTATATCTTCCTATTGAATTGAGCTTTTTATATTATTAACGTGCCACTGTTATTTCTAATAATGTTTTTCTTCTTAAAGGCTACTTTGTCTGAAATTAATATAGTTATACATGTTGGTTAATGTTCACATGATATATATATATATATTTTTGTTTTATCCCTACGTCTCTTGATACATTTTCTATATGTTCTTTGTTTTTTTCCTTCTGTATTTAAATTTTGATATTTTTGTATTGAATTAATCTTTTTTTGAAAAAAATCTGTGTCCAGGGCACCTGGGTGGCTCAGCTGGTTGAGCGTCTGCCTTCGGCTCAGGTCATGATCCCAGGGTCCTGGGATCGAGCCCCACGTGAGGCTCCCTGCTCAGCCGGGTGTCTGCTTCTCCTCTGCCTCTGCCACTCCTCCCTGCTCATGCTCTCTCACTCTCTCTCACTTTCGTACTCTCACTCAAGTAAATAAATAAAAATCTTTAAAAATTTTTTGTGTCCAATCTCTTGTTAATGCACTGTTAGCATTGAGCTCCTAATTCCATGTTTTATCATTGCCATTTATTTCTCTGGGGGAAATCCTTCATCTTGTCTTTTCTATCCTTAAATGTAGTTATTTAAAGTCTGTGATCAGACAGTTTCATAATCTGGAGGTCCTATGGGTCTCTTTCTCCTATTGTTTGTGCTTTCTCTTGGGCTTTGTTTATGTTGTATTATTACAGCCTTGTTTGCTTGGTTATTTTGAAGTCAGCCTTTGCAGAGTGTATTGAAAATTATTCAAGATAATTGTTAGAAATAACCTGAGGCCCAGGATACCAACATTCTGGAATGATTTTAATTCCATTTGACTGAGAATTGACGATTTGAAGCTGGGCCACTGGGCTTGTCAGGGCTGGCCCGTTTCTCGTTTTACCCCCAGAGTGAGGACAACCCATTGTAAGTCTGGTTCACCAGCACACCCAGACTCCGGCCACACAACAATGTCAAAAGCACTATGTGGCTTCTTGGCCCCTTCTTTCAGAACTGGCAAAAATTTTGAGGAGGGAAAGCTATCTCCAAATGCCAGACTCCTCTGTCTCTAGGCCTGCATTTCTTCCCTGCCTGTGATGCCTTTATTTTTTTAAAGATTATTTATTTTTTTGAGAGAAAAAGGACATGAGCGGGGGTGGGGGAGTGTGGAGAGAGAGAGAGAAAAGCAGGCTCCTGCAGAGCCCAATGCAGGGCTAGATCCCAGGACACTGAGATCATGACCAGAGCCAAGGGCAGGTGCTTAACGGACTGAGCCACCCAGGCGCACCCCTCTCCCCGCCCCTGTGATGCTCTAAAGCGGATGTTTTCCCTTTTTTTGGCTCTTCTAGTGGTCTGTGGGAAATTTAATCTGAACGATTTTGTTTCCCATTACAGGGATGTCTGATTTACATTTTGACAGATGATTTTGTTAAAACAGAAGGGGGATGGCAGATGTGGGGGACCAAGGAGGAGACGATTGCAATAACCCAGTAAGAGATGTCTGTGGCTTGGATCTGGGGATGAAAGAAAGTGACCAACCAAGAATGGCTCCAGCATTCACGGCCTGAGCAAAAGGGTGAATGGTTGTGTCCTTTCCTAAGATAGTGAGGGTAGAAAGGGAGTCATTTTGGGGGCAGAGGTGAGAAGGAAGGAAGTGGAGTTTAGGTCATGTTAAGAGTGAAATGCCTCGGCGCCTGGGTGGCTCAGCCATTAAACATCTGCCTTCAGCTCAGGTCATGATCCTGGGGTCCTGTGTTCCCACCCCACATTGGGTTCCCTGCTCGGCGGGAAGCCTGCTTCTCCCTCTCCCAGTCCCCCTGCTTGTGTTCCCTCTCTCTCTGTGTTTCTCTCTGTCAAATAAATAAAATCTTTAAAAAAAGTGAAATGCCTCAAATAAAAACTTAAGAAAGAAAGAAACAAACCCAAGCCAAATAAAACAAAAAATGAAATGCTTCTTAGACACCCAGAGGAGGTACCTTGTGGACGACTGGGGGTGTGTCTGGAGTTTAGGGGAGAGGTCTCAGCTGGAGATAAAACTTGGAGATCATCAGAATAGAGTTGCGTTTTAAGCCCTGAGCCTAGATCAGCTCATCTAGGAGAAGAAACAGGTGCACTAGGACAGAAGACTGAGCACAGAGGCCCCCAACAGTATGAGGTGAGGGAAGTGGGGAGAAACCAGAGCATGGTGGCAGGCGGTGGTGGGGGGCGGCTGGAAGCCGAATGCAGAAAGCATTTCCAGAAGTCAGGAACAATGGGTCAGGTGACATAATTCTTTTGTGACGGGAGGTGTTTTTGTTTGTTGTTGTTTTTTTGTTTGTTTGTTTTTTCTTTTTTTTTAAGATTTTATTTATTTATTTGTTAGAGAGAGGGAGAGAGCAAGCACAGGCAGACAGAGTGGCAGGCAGAGGCAGAGGGAGAAGCAGGCTCCCTGCCAAGCAAGGAGCCCGATGTGGGACTCGATCCCAGGACGCTGGGATCATGACCCGAGCCGAAGGCAGCTGCTTAACTAACTGAGCCACCCAGGCGTCCCTGTTTGTTGTTTTTTAATAGTTTTCCAGTTTATCCTTTTTTTTTGTTTGTTTGGGGTGTTTTAATTTTGTGAAGCATCTGTGTTTCTCCCTGCCTGGATGTGACCGTCTTTGCTGTGTCATGCTTCTGGCTTCCGCCCCTCTTCCTGGTCCAACATTCCATGTGTCCATGCTGTAGCCATGTGTGCCCACGGGTGGGCCCAGAGCAAGGACATTGGCTCAGGGGAGCCTGTGAGCCCAGGGTTGGAGGGGGGGGGGGGTAAGGCTGAAGTGCCTGAGCTGAGGGAGGGTGCTGGGGTCAGAGGTCCTGTGGGGTGGGGGAGAGGAATGGGGTCCACTCCCTCTCTGGGCCTTGGTTTCCCCATCTGTAATTAGTTTAAATGCTTGCTTCCTGGAAGTGCTGGGGAGGATTCCTTAGTGTTCAGGAAGGGACAGCCTCCAGTGAACTGCTCAGGGCTGTGCCCTAGGAACAAGGTCATTTCCTCAACACAGGCCAGTCTGACTAGCCCCTTGGAGCTAAAAGGCCCACCTCTTGGCGCCCACAGACAGGTGGGAGACTGAGACCAGAGAACATTCCCATAGACACTGGAGCCCCATTAGGGGCTGGGAAACCCATTAGCCCAGGCCCCTGGTGGCAGGGCAAGCTCCTGGGGTCACCTGAAAAAGTCCAGTCTTAAAAGGATTGGGACCTGTGGTATCCCCAGTGGGATGCTGAGTGGGAGCTGCCTAGGCTGGGCTCCTGGACTGCTGGGGACTGGAGGGTCTGGCCCAGGCAAGTGAGTCACGGCTGCTGGGAGGGACTAGGGAGGGAATAATGGCTGCAAAAGCACTGCATAAACTGAGAAGTACCTTATGTAATGCAAGGGGGAGCGTCAATGGCATTATGATTTGCAGTCTGCAGGGGGCTATGCACCTGTGAGCAGCTGGACTTGAGGGGGCAGCCCAGTGTAGTCTCTGGCCTAACCCAGAGTTGTGGCTGCAGTCACCCACCTGTCACCATTCCCTGGTAAATGCCAGCTGAGGAAGCCCATGTTGGGAGGCTGGCACCAGGGAGCCAGACCTCTTATTCTGTGCCGTGTTCCCTAGAGCCATCCTCCAGCAGCAGGGCTCACCTGTGGATGCCACCATCGCGGCTCTGGTTTGCACCGGAGTCGTCAACCCTCAGAGCATGGGCCTGGGCGGAGGGGTCATCTTCACCATCTACAATGCAACCACAGGTGAGTTCATATGAGGGGCCCCATGATGAGGACGGGGTGGTCCACAAGCGCCAACAGTGAAGTGCTTACAAACATCCTAAGTGTTTGCTGTGCACCCACACCTCTTCTTGGGTCCTCTTGGTGTCCCCCACTTCCCCCACCTTGTCTGTGCAAAGCCACTGCAGCCCATCTCAGATATGAGCACCATCAGGGAGGAGGAAATTCCTCTGCCCTTCAAGGTCCTTCTAGCTGGACTAAGGATTAAATTGGCAGGAGAGAAAGTAACAGGACAAAATCAAATTTAATTTCCGATGTATGGGGAATCCACACAGACATGGAAATCCCAAGGACAGACAAAATTAGCTGTCTAGGGGATAGGGGTCTGGGACTTCAAAGGGAAGGAATGCAATTTACAGGAAGATAAAGAAGAGTAAACATTTGCTAAGCAAATGTTTGCAGTGGGGGGGGGGGCGGCTGGGAAACAATGGGACCCAGAGGACTTTTACCAAAGGTCCCCTACCTAGTTCATATCCTGCTGTAGTTGTCTATGGTGATGGTTCTCTTCCTGGAGCAGGTCTTCTGTCTAAATTCTTTCAGGCAGTAGTAGCGGGGAGATAGAAAGCTCTTCTGGATTCTGCTGGGTTTTAATTGCTTTTAACTCAAAAATAATCTTCAAGGCAAAGTGGCCCATTTTAGGGTGGCCTGCTCTTGGCCCCTACAGCACAGAGTTAGGTTCAAGGTACAAAGAGAGAAACTGAGGTCTAGAGCAGAGCCAGGGCCATATGAGGGGAGGATATGGTGTGGGGTGAGGCCTGGAAGACATAGGAGTGCCCCTGAGTGCTCACGTGCCCTGCCCCAACCCCAGGAAAGGTGGAAGTCATCAATGCCAGGGAGACAGTGCCTGCCAGCTACGTCCCGGGTCTGCTGGACCAGTGTGAGCAGGCCCAGCCACTGGGCACAGGTGAGGCCCTTGGAGAGACCACCATCTCATCCTACCAGGCCACTGAGGCTGACCAGAACCCTCCCCTGAAGGGGCTTTATGGACAGGCTGTGACACCCTGGTGCCAAGGGAGTCCCCCTTGAGGTCCTGACCCCCTGGAGTTGAGAGTCTTCCTGGGACAGGGCTTTTCTGAGTAGGCAGTGGTAATCCAAGCAGAGGGACCAGACTGGCAAGGGCCTGGAAGCTTCAGTGGAGATGGGGTGGTGGGTGGGGTGGGAGGTCCTGGGGCCAGTTTGGACTGGGCCCTGAGGGAAGGCAGTGGGGAGCCACGGGGTAGTTGGGTGGGGAGTTGAGCAAGGAGTAACAAAGTCAGGTGTGGGCTGTAGAAAGCTCATTCTGGCTGCCGTGCTAGGGGGACCAAGTGGGTGGGCTGAGTGTGGGGTGGTGGAGAACCCCTGCGGAAGGCTATGGGGCTGAGAGCAGGGACATGACATCACTGGGCCTTGCAGGGGCCCAGTGGATCGGAGTGCCAGGGGAGCTCCGTGGCTACGCTGAAGCCCACCGCCGCCACGGCCGCCTGCCCTGGGCACAGCTCTTCAGGCCCACCATCTCCCTGCTCCGAGGGGACTACCGCATGCCCTTCATCCTCAGTCAGTTCCTGCAGAGTGACTTCCTGCGGCCTTCCTTATACAAGACATCCCTGAGGTGAGCACTGCCTCAGGGGCTCCCTGGACTCCCGCTCAGCTTCTGGGTTCAGGCTCTGGCCTGTCTGCCTGTCTCCCACCCTAGTTCCACCCCAGCCTCCCCCCCTTGAGCTGGAGGGTTGACCCTGTGCGGGTGTCGGGGGCCTGAAGGTGGGGAAGGCCAGTGCTTTGCTGTCCCAGTTGACAGACCTTTGAGCTAGAATGTAATCAGAGGGGCTCAGGCCAGGAGTTTACATCCAAGTGATGGGACTCCAGGATGTGGATTTGGGTTCTGCCACTGCCCTCTGGCCCTGCCCTTCTTCTCCACTCCCACCTTGTCCATGCCAGCCCACTGACCATGTCTTCCCAGAGGTGTCCCGGGCCCATGTAGGGAGCGTGTCCTCCCCGGGCCAGGGTGACGAGTGAGGTGAGAGGCTTCAGCATCCCCATGCCCAAGCCTAGAGGAGCCACCTCCCCTGATGTCTACACCAGCTCCCAGGACCCCAGACCAGGACTGCCTCCCTATAGGGTCCCAAGGAAACCACAAGAACCCCTGCAGGAGTGTGGCTGCCTTCCGGGGCCCGGCCCCACCCTGAGGCTGCCCCCAACTCCCCAGGCAGCTCTTTTTCAATGGCACAGAACCCCTGAGGGCTCAGGACCCATTCCCCTGGCCCGCACTGGCCGCCACCCTGGAAACCGTGGCCACGGAGGGTGCAGAGGCCTTCTACACAGGGACGCTGGGCCAGATGCTGCTGGAGGACATTGCCAATCAAGGTCAGCTGCGCCGAGGTCCCAGAGCCCCCAGCCCTGCCAGAGAAAGAGTTGGGCTCTGGGTGCTAGGGGTGAGGGCAGGCCCTTCTGCAGGCCTGCCGGAATGTCAGCTGCTCCCAGGACTCAGGCAGGCCATGCGTCCAGGCCTGCCCACTGCTGGCCTCAAGGACCCTGTGGTCAGAGCCCTTGGGGAGCAGAGCCCCATAAATTAGCAAGTTAGTGGTGGTTATAGGGTCACAGTGGGTTCCTGGGCCTGGAGCTGGCCACCCTCACAATGTCAGAGGCCAGCTTCCGCTCACCTTCCCATCCTCTTCCCACCAACCTGCCTGTCTCTCGCCTCCGTCCACCCATCCCTCACCCAGCTCTAGGGCCCAGCCCTGACGACATTGTCCACAGACCCTGCATTCACCCCTAGGGTTCTAAGAGGCTAGGTTGATGTGGAGAGCCCCACCATGTGACCTGGGATCAGGGGATGTCACTCTGCCTCAGTTTCTCCATCCGTACACGGGATCTCTCCCATCTCACCTCAGGCAGCAGGCTGACCCTGCAGGACCTGGCATCGTTCCAGCCGGAGGTAGTGGATGCCCTAGAGATGCCCCTGGGGGACTACACCCTGTACTCACCACCACCGCCTGCAGGGGGTGCGATTCTCAGCCTTGTCCTCAATGTGCTCAAAGGTGAGACTCCCACTCCGTCCCACCCAGAGTCCTGCCCCACTGGCATCTCCGAGCCAGCTGGAGCTTTGGGCAGCCTTCCTCTTCCGGCTCAGCCCCTCCTCGGACACCAAAGGTGGGGCTGTGGAAATGGGTCAGGATGTTATGCCCTAGAGCCAGTCTCCGGCGCAGTCCACACAGTGGGGCTTTGCTGAAGGGTTCGAGGTCATCCACCCAGGGAGTCCTGCCCCACAGGTGGTGAGCGGCCTGGCCAGCGTGTGCCCCCAGGGCTGAAGTCTAGCCTGCAGGATGGCAAATGGAGGTGGGGAGGTCCCAGGCGTGCCCAGGTTTGGGGCGGCCCACCACTGACTGTGTTAGTTCCTGGAGACTACCATGACGGACTTGTGGCTTAAAGCAACAGAAATTTATTTTCTCCTAGTTCTGGAGGCCAGAAGTCCAAAATCAAGGTGTCAGCTGATCTGTGTTTCCTCTGGGGACTCTGGGGGACAATCTGTTCTTTGTCTCCTCCAGCTCTTGGTGGCTGCCGGCATTCCCAGGCTGCAGCTGCAGCAGCACCCTGTCTCTCCCTCTGCTCACACAGCTTCCTCCTCTTCTCTGTGTGTCTGTTTTATAAGATTACATTTAATTGTGTGATTACATTTAGAGCCCTCCGGATAATCCAGGATAATCTGCTCTTCTCAAGATCCTTAACTTAATCACACATTTTGCCATATAAGGTAAAATTCACTCCTTTGCCCTTTAAGGTAGTATTCACAGGTTCTGGGGATTAGGACATGGATGAATCTTTTTTGAGGGGGTCAACAGTCCACCCACGACACGGGGTGACCTCGACCTGCACCCATCCCCTCCCCAGGGTTCAACTTCTCCTCGGAGTCAGTGGCCAGTTCCGAGGGGAGGGTGAACTTGTACCATCACCTCGTGGAGACACTCAAGTTTGCTGGGGGACAGAGGTGGCGGCTGTGGGACCCCCGCAGCCACTTGGATATCCAGGTGAGGTGGCCTGTGGCCACTGGAGAGCCCCCTTCCCAGCCCCCAGGGCTCTGCATGAAGGGAACATGAGGCTGTCCCTGGACCCCAAGAGTCTGACTGGGTAAGGTTGGAGGATTGCGTACAGAGTTTTAGGACAGGACAGCCTGGCAGTGGCCCAGGGCAGGGAGGGTGAGGTGGGTCTGCAGACTAGAAGGGACCCCTGAGTGGCAAGTACTAGAGGGACAGTATTGGAACCATAATTCAGAGGACCTGGAAGACGGGCAGGGTCTGGGGGTAGCCTAGACTGGAGGAAGACAGACTGGGGAGGGCCTCCCAAGGGACCCTCTTCTCTGTGGACCCTCTGGCTCCTCACTGACCTTGCCACCTGCCCGGCCACCCCAGAACGTTTCCCAGGACCTGCTGGGAGAGACTTTGGCCCAGAAGATCCGCCAGCAGATCGATGCTCGGGGAGATCACCAGCTCAGCCACTACAGCCTGGCTGGGACCTGGGGCCAACAGATGGGCACATCGCATGTGTCTGTGCTGGGAGAGGATGGCAGTGCTGTGGCCGCCACCAGCACCATCAACACGCCGTATGTGCCTGCCTGATCCCGGGGCCCCCTCCTTTGCTTCCTCAGCAGGTTTTATAGCAGGTTTTGCTTGTCCAGAGGGCAGGACCTTGCTTTTCCCTTTGCTGCCTCCTTTCCGTCAGAGGGGCCACTCTCCTGTCTTCTCTGGCTGGAAGGCTGCTGACAGGTAGCCCTGAGCCAGGACCTGCCCGGGGACAAGGTTTCCCCAGAAGGACGTCTTGACAGGGGGGCCCAGGAGGATCTTTGTGAGCAGTACCAGGTTGAGAGTAGCGGCTCCAGGGTGCTAGCAGGCTGTCACTTGCATCAGGAGCTCAGGCACGCGTTCCAGGGTGGGAGCCTGGAGCCTGGAGCTCTAAGCCCAGACCCGACCCCACCTACAGCTTTGGAGCAATGCTGTACTCACCACGCACGGGCATCCTCCTCAATAACGAGCTTCTGGACCTATGCTGGAGGTGCCCCCCGGACCCCCAAGTCACCCCCCAACCTGGTGAGCCTGAGGACCCCACCGGTGGGAAGAGGGCAGGTGGGTAGGCCAGGTGGCACGAGGCAGCCCCTGGGCCAGCCCCGGGGCCAGCCCCGGTGTGCACAGCAGTGAATGGAGACACAGACGGAGGCGGATGGGGGACGTCTGGAGGGTGCTGGCTGCAGGTGAGGGTGTGGGTGACACCTACCTGGCCTCCAGTTCCAGGCGAGCGGCCTCCATCATCCATGGTTCCCTCCATCTTGGTCAACACAGCCCAGGGGTCAAAGCTGGTGATCGGTGGGGCCGGTGGGGAGCTCATCATCTCTGCTGTGGCCCAGGTGAGTTGGGGAGCACCTGGCTGGAACATCCCTGCTCCTGGTGTGGGGGAAGGAAGGGGCTGGGGTATGGTGGCTGCTCCCAGTGTCCCCTCCCTCCCCTCCTGTGTTCTCCTTCTCTCCCCCAGGCTATCATAAACAAGCTGTGGCTTGGCTTTGACCTAAGAACTGCTATTGCAACACCTATCCTGCACGTCAACAGCAAGGGCCATGTGGAGTATGAGCCCACCTTCAGCCAGGTAAGGCTGCTGTCCTTGCCACTGCCAGGACTGATGCCTCTATGCGTGCTGCTCAAAGCCCCCAGTGGGATCTCAGCCACTGAGTATCCTCAGCTGGGCACACACTTCCCCTTCTGGGGCCGTCTGTTCAGAAGCTCAGTGGGGGAGTCACCAGGCCAGTCTTGTGGCCCCTGAGGCAGAGAACAGGGTGTCATCCATGCTTCTCCCAGTCCAGGCACCTCTGCCCCTTGGTCTCTGCTCTGTTCTCTCCAGATGCTAGTCTTCCTGGCTGTGGCCTTGCAGACTCTGTCTCATGGTGATCTGTTTCCTTGAGGGGCTTGTAGCTTTTATGTGTGAGTTTATTTGTAAGAGTAGTAGTCATTTCCTTCTGAGGCCTGGGGTTGCATTAGTGCTGGTCCTTATGAATATTTCTTGGGTTTCCCCCCTCACAAGCAGGTCCTCAGAGCAAAAATCTCCCATCCAACTCCCTGCCCTTGAACCCCTGTCCTGACACATAGTCACCTTCTCTGGGCTGGGAGATGCCCTTTGCTAAGAACTTTTTTTTTTTAAGATTTTATTTATTTATTTGATAGAGAGATCTCAAGTAGGCATAGAAGCAGGCAGAAACAGAGAGAGAGGGAAGAAGGCCCCTCGCTGAGCAGACAGCTTGTTGTGGGGCTCAATCCCAGGACCCTGAGATCATGACCTGAGCCAAAGGCAGAGGCTTTAACTCACTGATCCACCCAGGTGTCCTCCTTTGCTAAGATCGAATTTAAAAGTCTGGCAGCTTTTGAAGGCTCCAAGCTTCATGCCTGGGGTCTGTTTAGCCAGCTGGGGTTTAAGGTCCTCAAAGCTGCCTCATCCGTGGTGAGGAGCTCTTGGTGTCAAGGCTGCCCTCAGAGCACTGAGGACCATAGAGCAAGGAAGCTTTACTCCAAGGGAGTGTGCAATCCCTAAGAACCTTGGTCCTGGGGCCTGGAGACTAAGGACTCTCAGACTCTGAGGTGCTCCCCTCCCTATATAGGATCCTCCCCATGGTGTCCTCAGATCCAGGCCAGAAATGATCTTGAATCTCAAGTTCCTTCTGGCCTGGATGATGTTCTTTCTGCCATGCTCCCCAGAGCCTGGCTTCTCCACTGGGACTTATTGTGGGAGGCCACAGACTCCAGGCCCTCCAGATGAGGCCACAGCCAGTGCCCTCCCATCCTCACCACCACCGATGCCCAATCCCGCCTTCTCAGTTGGGACTCACATCTCTGCCTGGGGCCCTGGGCCCTCAACTGTCTTCACCTGTGCACTGGCCTTCTCTCCCCTCCAGGAGGTGCAGAAGGGGCTCCAGGCCAGGGGCCACAACCACACCAGGAATCCCTTTTTCCTGAATGTGGTCCAGGCAGTGTCCCAGGACGGGACCTGTGTGTATGCTGCAGCGGACCCGAGGAAAGGTGGGGAGGCCTCAGGATACTGAGAAGACTGCTCCTGAGAGCTGCAATCTGGCCCTACTACCAGTGTGTGCCCAGGCCTGGCCTTGGCCATGGGACCAGGATCTGGACCTTTTGGTGGAGGGTCAGTCTGGGGCTGTAATAGGTGGGGACAGCCTGGAAGATGGATGACTGTGGGGACTGAGCCTTCTCTCAGAGCCCCTTGTGGCCCTGCCCCTGACCACCCCCACCAAGTCTTCCCTAGGCCTCTCACCCAGGGCTGTGGCCTACTCTCGCCCCAGGCTGCACTACCCATCTGTATACCGTCTAGTCCAACATTAAAGAGGAGGGTGGACCTCAGCCTGATTTGGAGTCTAGTTGTGGGACAGCACCCTGAGTCGGGAGGAGCTGTGGTCTCCAGGCTGCCCAAATGCAGCAGTGAGGGGCTCCGGGGTCCACCACGGAGCACAGTGACGATGGCAAGCTTGTCCCCCTTCTCAAAGTCAGCCACCCTTGTCTCCAGTCCTTTCTCCTGGAGTCTGTCAGAATACCCCCTTAGACCCTCACAGTCAAGCTCAGATCAGAGATCTGCCCCATCCAGCCGCTTCTCCCCGTGTGTGGTCGACGAAAGGTCCCCATCAGGCCCCCATACTGATCCCCAGTGTGTGTGAAAGCACACACACTGAGTTCCTACAGTCCTCCATGACACACCAGCATGGAGGTATGGAAACCGAGACCTAGTGACTGGCTGGCCTTGCTCAGGCCACCCCTGGACAGAGGCGGCACCTCACCACCCGCTGGGCCTCTGCAATATGGCTGTTGGGGGCTTGCCTGTTGGTGGGAAGGCAGGGCTGTGGCCAAGGGGCACCCGCCCCTGGCTCTTGCCAGGACCATCTCTGAATCTTGTCCTCTGTGCCAGGAAAAGGTCGGATGAACTAGGACCTGAGACCCCTATCCCAGTCCCCAGCCCCAACAATTGCCTATGTTCTCACCCTCAGCACTGTTGGCATTCTGAATGAAAGGGTCTTTGTTGGGGGGCTGTCCCCCCATTGTAGTGTGTTGAGCATCTTCTCTGGCATCTCCTTGCAGGATGCAGAGTGCCCACTACCACCAGCAGTGGCCAAATCATCCCTAGTTGAAAACTACCGCTCTGGACCCATTAGCCCCCAGTTGCTGAGAATGGCTTTGCCAGCTGCTGCATGGGCTGCCCTCCCAGAGGGTGCCTTGCTGGACTGACCTGGGGTTCCTGCCCCACACTGATTCCTGGGAGCATTGGGGGTTACCCCAGTGTCCCGCAGGGGCATACCTCCACCTGGCAGGGTCTGAGGCTTGTTCCATTGAGCCATTGGCTGTGGCCTCCCACCCCGCTTGTCACTTCTGCTGTATGAGGTAACATTCACAAGTGCCAGGGATCAGTATGGGGACCTGATGGGGACCTTTCGTCGACCATACACGGGGAGAAGCGGGTGGATGGGGCAGATCTCTGATCTGAGCTTGACTGTGAGGGTCTAAGGGGGTATTCTGACAGACTCCAGGAGAAATGACTGGAGACAAGGGTGGCTGACTTTGAGAAGGGGGACAGGCCTGCCATCATCAGTGTGTTCCGTGGTAGACCCCGGAGCCCCTCACTGCTGCATTTGGGCAGCCTGGAGACCACAGCTCCTCCTGACTCTAACTTCAGGAGGGAGTGGGAAGAGGACTTTTGGGAAGGGTAGGTCTGGTTCAGGAGTCAGGGGTGCAGAAAAAAATGGGTGGAGACAAGCAGGAGTTGGGAGGGTGCAGTTTCTGACCTGGTGGGGTCCAGAGTCTGGCCCTGTGCTGTCAGGACCATCCTTAGGGGGCCTCCCCTAGGGGAGGGCGCCTTGGCCACTGTCCTGATGACTCCAGCACTTTGTTCACTGAACTTCACAACCAGCGGGGGTGACAGATCTCCCCTCCACACTGCTTTTGAAGCTTAACAAAAGTCCCAGGGCAGCTCTCATGGGCCCAGCAGGTCCCTCCCTGAGGCTCAGTTACTACACACAGGGTCTCCACTCCTGGCTCTGTCCCAGGTTTCTGGATCATCAGACCCCACACCCACACACCAACTGTGGCCAGAGGCATCTCGGACTCAACACGCCCAACCGGAAGCCAGCTCTGAGGCAACCGGAAGCTCTCTGGTGTCCTCCTCTCCCACCCCAGACACCCAATCCTCCCTCTCCCCCTCTGCCTGGCTCAGCCCTGGCTCCATCACCTTATCCCTCTCCACCTCCTTGGTGTGGCCACTGCCTCCACCCACTCTCCACTCATGACAATCATGGGCCTTGGAAAATGCATACCTGGTCCTGTTACGAGGCAGTACAGAGTTCTCCTTGGTTCCTGGTGCCCCAGGAGGAATCCCACTCCTCTCCCTCCCTGCCCATCCCACCCTCAGTGACTTGCCCAGCCGGTGCCCACATCCCACAAGGACCACCAGCAATGTCTGAGATCCCACTTACCCAGCCGAGTCAGGGACTCCTTTGCACATCTTGCTACACAGAGGAAATCAGAACCAGGGCTACAGTATCCCCAAAATAACATTGGCACAGTATAGACCAGCCCCTACAGAATACTGCTAATGCAGGATCCAAGGAAACTGCATCGCCTGAAATAACTGCATGAACAATAAGCATCAAAATGAATAAAGGATCTAAGTGAAAGTTAGTAAAGGAGCATTCAGAACAATCAGGAAAGCAAGGGGAAAGGCTCAAACAATTGAAGCAGAGACTGATAAATCTGAAATCAGGAAAATGGGTCTTTGGAAAAAAATGGGTTATTCGACAGCTTACAGTACAAAAAAAGAAAGTGCGGACACACAAATGGAATGACAACGGGGAAATGAGCTAAGATATAGAGGAAGTTAAAAGATTGTTCATCCAAATAAATTTGGCAAGTTTAATAAAATAAATTACTCTCCAGGATGATGTAAGTAGGGTTACATGAGACATACACTGAAAATGTTGTTTATCTGAAATTCAAATTTAAGTGGGCGTCCTATATTTTTGTTTGCTAAATCTGGCAACCTTTAATATAAATGACAGATCCAAGAAGGGGCAAAGATCTAGATGTGTCAACAATCATTAAAAAAATTAAGAACATTGCAGGAACACTGGCTTACCTCAAACACCCTTCTAGAAAGTTCTTCATGTGAAGTGTGTCCTGCCATTAACGCCAGAGACCTGTCTTGCCAGTTAAGCCCCCACAGTGAGGAGGCAAGAAGGAAAATGTCTACATTCACTTTATGAAGCCAGCAAAACACCGACCCCAAACCTTCTAAAAAGAACCACAGACCAGTTGTGTTTTTGAAATTCAACACGAAGTTCCTAAAAAATATTAACGTGGAGAATCTAGCAACACATGAACACAATGACATGACCCACCTCACCCAGTAGGGAGGACACCAGCACTGCAAGGAAGGTCTTCTTCTCTCAGTGTATCCATGAGTGTGACTCTCACTTCTTCTCTTCTATCCTGAGAAGAAATGGTTTATCTCTACAGAGAATGAGGGAGTATTTGACAAATTTCAACACCCCTTCTATTTTTTTTTAAGATTTTATTTATTCATTTAGAGAGAGAGCACAAGCAGGGGAAGAGGCAGAGGGAGAGGGAGAAGCAGACTTCCCACTGAGCAGGGAGCCAGACGCAGCCCATATCCCAGGACCTGAAGATCATGACCTGAGCCGAAGGCAGACGCTTAACTGATTGAGCCACCCAGGCGCCCCTCTACACCCATTCCTGATAAAAATGACAAAAGAAAGAAAGAAACCCACCAAAAAGCTACTGAATAAAATGGGAATGAATGGATACTCCTTTAACGTGAACATATGTCCCAAGGCAACAATAGCTACCTCCGCTGGGCATTGACCATGGGCTGGGTACTTATCTATTGCTTTACATGTATTGACTCAATTCATATAATTCCCCTTAATGAAGTGGAGCTATGATTATCCCAGTTTTATAGATGAGGATCCTGAAGTCATAATGAACCAAGGGTCATGCAGAATAGATGCCAGAAATGAATGCCCGATACACTGACGGAGAAAATCAATCTTGACTCCTACCTTACACCAAATATAAAAATAATTTAAGATGAATCTTAGGCCTAAATGGAGAAGTTAAAACAAGTGCCTGCGCAATTGTTCGAGCATCAATTATTATAAAGACCTTTAATTTCTTGAATTCCATTGAGGGAGGTAAAAATCAAGGGGCTCCTGCGTGGCTCAGTCAGTCAGCGTC
>ML107008.1:18932-29749 GCA_003697995.1 Taxidea taxus jeffersonii
GCCTTTGGCTCAGGTCATGATCCTGGGGTCCTGGAGTTGACCCCCACGTCAGGTTCTCTGCTCAGCGGGGAGTCTTCTTCTCCCTGTCCCCACCCTACCCTCTCACCATACCCCCTCTTGCTCTCTCAAATAAAGAAACTCTTTTAAAAAAATCAGGTAGACAAATCCATCCAAATTGGCTTGAAAACAAAGGATAAACATATAGTTGTTAAAGCAGCATATGAGTGAACCTATGACATTAAGTGACCACAATATAAACTCCACAAAGAGATGTGAATAAATACGGAAATCTTGTCTCTGCTAAAGGAACTGTTCAAAGCCGTTAAAAAAGATTGTTATCAATACCTCTTGGAACAGGTGGGCAGCCACCCAGGAGAATAACGAAGTAGGATCCCTACCTTTTATTTACACCAAAATAAATTCCAGTCAGATCACGATTGAAGTGTTAAAAGTGAAACCATACAGATCTATAAAAAATCAAATGCAGGGCGCCTGGGTGGCTCAGTCAGTTAAGTGTCTGCCTTCCGCTCAGGTCACGATCCCAGGGTCCTGGGATCAAGCCCCGCATCAGGCTCCCTGCTCGGCGGAGAACCTGCTTCTCCCTCTCCCTCTCCCAGTGCTCGCGCCCTCTCTCTCTCTCTGTCACATAAATAAACAAAATCTTTTTTTAAAAAGTTAAAAACAAACAAACAAAACGTCACAAGGAAATTTTATTTATACTCTTAGAGAAGGGAAAACCTTTTCAGGCATGACTTAAAAACAAGAAGTAAAAGAAAAAAAAGAACACCAGATATATTTGAACACATAAAAAAGTAAAAATTTCGATGTAGAAAACTTCTTTAAAGACCAACAAACACAAATAAAATCTTAAAAAACAAAAAAGACCAACAAACATTTGCGACGGCGTGGCTGGAGCTAGAGCAGGTTACGCTAAGCAAAATAAGTCAGAGGAAGACAACTACCATATGATTTCACTCATATGTGGAATTTAAGAAACATGACAAATGAGCAAAGAAAACGAGAGAGAAACCAAAAAACAGACTCTTAACTATAGAGAACAAACTGGTAGTAACCAGAGGAGAGGTGGGGGAGGGGGGTGTACTAGGGAATGGGGAGTAAAAATTACATGTACCCCGATGAGCCCTGAGTAATGTATAGAATGGTTGAGTACCTACATTGTACGCCTGAAAGTAATACAACACTGTATGTTAGTTATGCCGGAATTAAAGAAAACTCTTAAAAATAAAAAATAAAAATAAATTTTAAAGGCCAATGACAAACTTGAGGAAAATAGTTTCAGTACATAATATGCTATGGGGTTGGGTTCTTTAATATTTAAATGCTTAAATATTTAATGTCTAAGACCAAGTGTCCATTAGAAAGACGCACAGGGACATGACTCATTGTAGACCACAGAAAGCGAGCCACAGTGATTGCTTGCTCTAACATAGAAAAAGTTGCTCAATCTCCCTCATAAATGAGCATGGCCAATAAAAACAACACTGAGGCTCCCGCAGGGGCAAAGTAAATAACTCCAAGCTCAGAAATCTTCCTCTGTGAGTTCTTCCAAACACTGATGGAAGGAAAAACACCAGTCTTACACAAACTCTTCCAGAGAACAGAAAAGAGGAAAGAAACATTGCCCAATGCTTTATTTTTTTTTTTTTAAGATTTTATTTATTTATTTGACAGAGAGAGGGAGAGAGAGCAAGCAAGCACAGGCAGACAGAGTGGCAGGCAGAGGCAGAGGGAGAAGCAGGCTCCCTGCCGAGCAAGGAGCCCAATGCGGGACTCAATCCCAGGACGCTGGGATCATGACCTGAGCCGAAGGCAGCCGCTTAACCAACTGAGCCACCCAGGCGTCCCTTCCCAATGCTTTAAATGAGGCCAGCATCATCCTGAGAACAAGACCTGACAAAGAATTGTCATGAAGGAAAAGTAGAGGGCGATTTCATCCGTGGACAGAGAGGCAAAACTCTTCAATGAATGATGAACAGACCAAATCACTCCCAGTTGGCGCTTATTCTGGGAGTGCGAGATGGGTTACCCATGAGAAAGTCAAGCCATGTAATACACTGTGCTAACATATTAACAGAATAAAGGAAAAGGAAAAAAAAAGAGAATCGGCCATCTTGATATACGCAGAAGGGCATTTGGTAAGATTTCCCAACTTGCATTCACAGTGAAAAGTTTCAGTAACTGTTAACGGAAAGAAACTTCTTTAATCTGATAAACTGCAGTGGCAGAACGTTTAGAGAAAATGTCATACTTTGTGGTAAAACATAAAAAGCCCTCCTTCTGAGATTGTGACCAGGCCCTTTTGAGACCAAGATAAGCATGGCGGCTGTCATCATTTCCTTCCATTAGCCGTAGGGAAGTTTTCACTAGCATAACAAGGTGAGGGAAAAAAAATAAAAGACACAAGGACTGGGAAAGAGAACATAAAATTGTAGCTACTTTACAGATAAACTGTTAGAAATAGGTGAATTTTCACACAATTGCTGGAATCAAGGAAAATGTACAAAAACCAATAGTATTTCTACATACCAGCTACAAATAGAAAACATTTTTGGAACTGAAATCGTAAAAGCATTAAAAAAAAAAAATCAGGGGCGCCTGGGTGGCTCAGTGGGTTAAAGCCTCTGCCTTTGGCTAAGGTCATGATCTCAGGGTCCTGGGATTGAGCCCCGTGTCGGGCTCTCTGCTCAGCAGGGAGCCTGCTTCCTCCTCTCTCTTTCTGCCTGCCTCTCTGCCTACTTGTGATCTCTGCCTGTCAAATAAATAAATAACATCTTAAAAAAAAATCAAAGCCTAAAAGTAAAACTAACATGGGTATGCAAGATCTCTATAATAAACATTATAAAATATAATTGGGAGAATTCTTAAAAGACCTAAATAAATGGAGACTTATACTATGCTTATGAACTAGGAGGCTTCATTCTGTGAAGACGCTCATTCTCCTCACATTCATCTAGAGAGTCAATGCAACCTTAATAAAAATCCTCAAAGATTTTTGAGTGGAAATTGGCAAGCTGCTTCTAAAATTCATGTGGAAACACCAAGAACCAAGACCAGCCCAGGCAATTTTGAAGAATAACATAAATGGAGGACTCACACTATCAGATATCAAGAACAAGCTATGCAATTAAGTAATTAGATAATTGATAAGTAAGGCAATTTGGTACTGGTGTGAAGATAAACTAGGCAATAGGACAGAACAAAGACTCACTGTGACTCTGATAGTGAGGCCACAGCAGTGCAGAGGGGAAGGAGGGTTTTTTCAACATGTGGTAGCTGAGACAACTGGATATCTGCATGAAAAACGTGTATCCTGACCCCTACCTCACATCATGCACAATCTATTTCAGATGGCTTGCAGATCTCATTATGAAGTATGAAGCAACAATGCTCTTTATAGGAAAACACAGGACAGCTTTGTAACTTTGGAGTAGGCGAGTGTTCTTAGACAGGACACAAGAAGTATTAACTATAAAAGAAAAAAATTGATAAATTAGACTATATTAAAGAACTTCTGTTTGACAAAAGGCATCATTGATGGGGTGCCTGGGTGGCTCAGTGGGTTAAAGTCTCTGCTTTCAGCTCAGGTCATGATCCCAGGGTCCTGGGATCGAGCCCCGCATCCGGCTCTCTGCTCAGCGGGGAGCCTGCTTCCCTCCCCTCTCTCTGCCTACTTGTGATCTCTGTCTGTCAAATAAATAAATAAAATCTAAAAAAAAGGCATCATTAAAACAGTGAAAGTCATTAAAACAGCAACTCACGGAGTGGGAGAGTATTTATACTACTTATATCTGACAACAAACTCTTATCCAGAGTAAAGAATTTCTACAAATTAATTTGAAAAATTCAGGTAACCCAAAAGAAAATAGGTAAAGGACTAGAACAGACACCTCACCAAAGAGGTGCTCCAGATGGCCAATGAACATATGAAAAGATGTATAGCTTCACAAAATGTCAGAAAGATGCAAAGTAAGTCCACAATATGCTACCAGTACATATCCATGAAAATGGTCAAAATGAAAAAGACTGACAATACCAAGTGCTGGCGAAGATATGGCAAAAGGGAATTATCATATGTTGTTGGTGGGAATGTCAGTTATTAAAATCACTTTGGAAGATTGGTATTATCTATTAAAACTACCAACACACATGCCTCAGGCCCAGCAGTGCATGTTCCTGGGAACTTACCCAACATAAATTCATATATTTTTGTGTCAAAAGTAACATAGAAGAGGGGCTAGGGACGCCTGGGTGGCTCAGTAGGTTAAGCCTCTGCCTTCGGCTCAGGTCATGATCTCAGGGTCCTGGGATCAAGTCCCGCATTGGGCTCCCTGCTTCCTCCTCTCTCTCTTCCTGCCTCTCTGCCTACTTGTGATCTCTCTCTCTGTGTCAAATAAATAAATAACATCTTAAAAAAAAAAAAAAGAGGGGCTCCTGCATGGCTCAGTCATTAAGCGTCTGCCTTCGGCTCAGGTTGTGCTCCCTGTTTGGCAAGCCTGCTTCTCCCTCACCCACTCCCCCTGCTTGTGGTCCCTCTCTCATTGTGTCTCTCTCTGTCAAATAAGTAAATAAAATCTTAAAAAAAAAAAAAAGACACATACAAGAATGTTCACAGCACTAGCCATTATAGCTCCAAACTAAGAAACCAACCCAATGTGCCTCAGCAGGAAAATGGATAAACAAATTCATTTGATGGAATAATCCTCAAAGGCACCTGGGTGGCTCAGTGGGTTGGGCCTCTGCCTTCGGCTCAGGTCAGGATCTCGGTGTCCTGGGATCGAGTCCCGCATCAGGCTCTCTGCTCAGCGGGGAGCCTGCTTCCTCCTCTCTCTCTCTCTCTCTCTGCCTGCCTCTCTGCCTACTTGTGATCTCTGTCTGTCAAATAAATAAATAAAATAAAATAAAAATAATCCTCAAGAAAAAAAAAAGTCAATGACAGCCTCATACCTTAACATGGATGAATCTTAGCACAAAAGAAGCCAGACACAAGAGGATCTACCCTATGATTCCATCTTCTTAAAGTACAAAGCCCACAAAACTAACATACGGTGTGAGAAATCAGTGACAAACTTGGGGATGAGGGGGAGGGCAGAGCCTGATAGAGAAAATGAGGGAGGGTGTGGGGGGTTGGTACTGTTCAATTTCTTGACATGAGTGGTGGTTAACTGGGCATATTCACTTTGGATTTAAAAAAATATATTTTATTTACTTATTTGAGAGAGGAAGAGAGAGAGAGAAAACAAGCAGGGGTAGTGGCAGAGGGAGAGAGAGAAGCAGGCTTCCCGCCAAGCAGGGAGCCCAATGCGGGGCTCGATCCTAGGACCTGGCATCATGACCTGAGCCAAATGCAGATGCTCAATAGACCGAGCCACCCAGGCACCCCTTTGCTTTGGATTAATTCATCGAGGTGGACCCTGGAGCAGTGTACTTCCTTGCATTTAACTTATACTTGATTTATCAGGGTTCCCTCAGAGAACCTACCACTGTGGGAGCTGGTCAAGGGACTTCTGTGAGACTGTTGTCTTCTAGCTGCTGTTGGAGCTTGAGCTCCATGAGGCAGAGTCTGGAGGGCAGGTGGACGTTAGGTGGAGGGGGGGCTCCGGGGCTGGCTGGAACCCCACTTGTTGGCCAGAGCCCACATGGATTGGTTGATACCCAACAGCCTTCTTGTTGCCAAGGGAGGCAAATGTTCCTGCAGAAGCTGGACACCTTTGTTAGGCACCCAGCCCAGCAGTGGGGAAGGTGAACGTGGCCTGAGGGCAAGTAAAGTGGCTTTCATCCTTGACCTCTTCTGGTGCTGGATGAGCTGAGCCAGCAGACACACAATGATGAGTGTGAGCTAAGAATGAGACTGCTATCTGTTTCCCCCCTCTGAACTGGGCATGGAACTCTCTCTTGCGGTTCCTCCTGATCCGGATGGGAATTCTGGGAATGTCCAATCTAGCCAAGTTGACGTGGGCCCCACATGTTTTGTCTATCCGGCAAAGAGCAAACAATGTGAAGCCTCCTTGTACTGACGGGGGTGAGGGGACCCGGCTCTCTCAGTCGCTTAGGGTGTCAGTGAGCGCTACTCCAGGAGGACAATGCATGGGCTGTTTAACTAGCCAGTCCTCCAGTATGAACTGCTCCTGCAAATAAGCCTGAACTTCTTGACAAAGGACAGCAGTGCTTGAAGAAGCAAAAGACTGAACATAGTTTCATGCCCACCAACTGGGGACTAGTTCCATATACTTCACATTTTTAATTTTGTATTGTAGGAAAATAACATAAACATGGAACCTTCACCATCTGAACAGTTTAGAAGAGTCAGGCTCGGAGGCATTAAGCACTTTGACGGTGTTGACCAACCGTTGGCGCCATACCTCTCCAGAATGTTTTCATCTTCCCAGACTGAAACTCTGGTCCCATTAAACACTAGCTCCCCATTCTCCTCCCTGGGCCCTCGTAGGTTTTTACTGTCTGTCTCTATGAATGTGATGACTCTAGGAGCTTCATATGAGCGGAATGGTACAGGCATTGTCCTTTTGTGTCTTTTAAAAAATATTTTATTCATTTATTTGACAGAGAGAGAGAGTTAGAGAGGGAGCACAAGCAGGGGTAGTGGGAGAGGGAGAAGCAGGCTTCCCGCTGAGCAGGGAGCACCATGTGGGGCTCCATCCCAGGACCTTGGGATCACGACCTGAGCTGAAGGCAGACGTTTAACCGACAGAGCCACCCAGGCGCCCCTGAGCGTCTTAACATTCATCCATGTTAGAGCCTGTGGAGAACATTCCACTGCATGGGCGGATCACGTTTCCTTTACCCCTTCCACCATCCATGGACACTTGGTTGCTTCCACCTTTTGGCTGTCACGAATGATGATGCTATGAACATTGGCTTATCTTGAGTATTTAAAAACCTTATGCCCATAGAATTTATTTTCAACAGTAATGAAAAACATCAGACCATCTTTTTGCATCCCTGCCCCTGGCATTATAGTTAGGAGAAACTGCTGCAAAAATGGACCTCAAAATGTATTATGGTTTAATCACCAGTTTGTTTCTTGTTCCGGTGGTAGTACTGGATGGCTGAACAGGTCAGGGAGGGAGAGGGTTCCCTGCCACATGATGAGGACCCACGTTGGCATGGGGTCCAGAGCCACCCTTGTAACAGAAGGGGCAGCTGAAAGATCTTGGAGGGATGCACACTGTTCTTTTCTGCTCGCTTGGCAGGAGCTAGAACTCAGTCACATGACCACCCCAGCGCAAGGGGCGCTGGGAAATGCAGTCCAGCGTGCAACCCAGGAGTGGTATCTGGGTGTCCTGGGCTGCTTGACTCTGCTGTCTACAGGCATCTACTCAATCTCACTTCCCTAATGGTTTTTGTCCTTTGAAGTTCTGCTGGAATGGGACTGCTCCAGGAAGCATGCCTTGACTTCCCACTCCTGAGACATACTGCTCTGAGCATGCCCCCACAACGGGCAGCCATTGGACTGTGAGCTCTGAGAAAGACGAGGCCCAGGGCAGGCACTCAGCCACCCCAGGGCTTGCAGAAGGAGCCATGCTGGCCAAAGAGGGGGCCCCACTCCCCACTGTGCTGTACCGGTCCCTCGGCCCTGTGCTCCCCACTATGTTCAGCTAATGGGTGGCCCTAGGGGGAAGTCATAGGGTGGGAGAAGCAGGTGCTTCCCCTATCTTGGGCCTGTGGCTCCTGCCAGGGCCCGTGGGCACACACGGTTCCTGCTGTGAGGTTCCCACGTTTTCCAGCACCTGGGCCTGGCTCTGTCACCCTCCTTCCTTTGTTCCTCAGCCAAGGGCTGTTGCTGCGGTCCTATGGTGGCCTCACCAGCTACTTGACTTCCTAATTCTCCCATCCCTGTGTTTCTAAGTCCTTAGATTACTGTCTCTCAAACCCCGACCAGTACAAAGGGTAAGGGACTAAACATTGGGGTCTGCTAACTTGGCCCTGTGGTTTGGGGAAACCACTCCCCTGAGACGGTGGTCCCTGCCTTTGAGGTCTCTAAAGGGAGTCTTTGTGGGGCTCTGGGACCTTCTGCCTCACACAGGCCCAGCAGTACCCAACTCCCTTCAGGCCCATGGGAAAACCCGTCAGGTGTGGGGGCTTCCCAGCCTGGCCTGTCCCTGGCAGTGGGAATTCCAGACATCTGGGGGCCAGGGCCACAGAGAGTGCACTCCTTCAGCAGGGGAGGGGTTGGGGCAACTCTTGGTCCCAACCTGGAGGGTCAAGTGTAGGGTTAGGAAGCCAGAGGGAGGCCATGTTTTCCTCTTTTAGGATGAAGCTTAACTGCCATTGTCTGATGGAGCGGGAGCCTCACTATTCCTCAGACCGGACTGTACTTCTCTTCTTCTGAGCCTTTGCCTAGGCTATTCCTCTGCCTGGAATGTCCTTGCTAGTCAATCACACCTCTGAGAATTCGACCTAACCTTTCAGTTATGGCTCAGGAGTTGTGAGCTTGCCCCTGCCGTCCCTGGGGTGCCTGCTCCCCCAGGTCCAGGATGCCTTGATGAGGAAACTGACCTGTCACCCACTGTCTCGTGCCTGGACCAGCACTGAGGACTCAGGTCTGTGGAAGCCAGCCCTGTCTTACCTCATCCGCAGAGAGGAAAGTACCTGCTCAGTGGCCAAGGGGCCAGCTCTCAGCCCCACCCTGCCCTGAGCTGGAAGACAGTGGGGAAGCAGTGGCATGGGTCCTGGAAGGGCAAGTACTGATCCCCATTCCCCTCCTTTAGTCCCTTGGGTACCACCCCAGGGAGACCCCCAACCCCTCTCATCTCTGTTCCTCTGAATATATGCCATCATGCAAGACTGCCTCCTCCAGCAAGCCTTCCAGACTGCACCTGCCCCTACCACCCAGCTTTCCCACCTTTGCCCAGGACCCTCAGCCAATTGCAAGTCTAGCAGGGTGGGGAAGCTCTGCTTCTGACCCTGGTGGTCAGTGCCAGCTGGATGGCCTGTGCTCCGGAGACTGCGGGATGACTCAAGGCCCTCCTACCAGAGGGCGATGCAGAAGTGGGCCTGTATGGGCCTTGGCCAAGGTAGTGACAAGCCCACTGGCCCAGGTGGAGTGGCTGCTGACTGTCCTCTCCTAGGACCTGGTGTAGGTCCCATCTGTTCCTACCATCTGCTGCCCCCACGTGGCCACTCTCAGCACTGCAGGTCACAGTGAAGGGAGCCTCCACTTCCACTGGTCGCCTCCCACCTAAGGTTCTACATCCCTTGGGCAAGCTCCTGAGTCACTGGCCTGGACCAGGGGGAAATCAACCTTCAACCCTACCCTCCACTGTGCTTTCCCGGAGACCCACGATGCAAGCCTGGCCCTATCCTGTGCTGCCAAGGCCCTCCCCTAGCCCACCACTCAGCACCCTCTCCAGCAGTAGCATGAAGCCTGAGCTCCATACCCTGCTTCTGGACACTCCTAGGTAAAGAACCCAGGCACCCAGAACATGGGCTCTGGTCAGGAACTACCAGTCACTGCCTGACTGCAGGGCGGTGCTGGGGCAGGGGAGGGGCCCAGGGGCGGGCTGGGCTCGTCCAGCAAGCTGCAGGGGCGGGAGGTGTGGGTGCCACTGCTGGCCCCACCCCGTCCTGGGCATCCAGCATGGCACTCCATGGTGAACCGTTTGCAGACACTGTCCCTTGTCTTCACCCCACGAAGTGGCTGGCCACCATTCTCAACCCCACTTTTCAGATGGAGACAGGCTAGTGAGGGACCCACCCCAGGTGGCTGGCCAGTGGACCAAGGTTGCTCTCAGTGCCGCAGGCCCCACAAAGCAACCATGGAACCATCCAGAACCAAAGTGTAGTATGAGCACCAGGACACCAGGGAGGGGGCACCACAGGCTTGTTTTCTCTGGGTAGACAGGGAGGGGTATCTCAAGTGACATTCCAGTAGACTTAGAAGGGACATTCCAGAAGAATTAGAAGTGACATTCCAGAAGGGTTAGAACTACAAGCCTGGAGCTCAGAGAGTGACCCTCCACACTGGGGTCTTGAGGCCTCTCCCACTGAGGCTGGGCCAAGTCCCTCAATCAAGGCAGCTGGGTGCTAAGGCTCCTGTGCTGGGGCACCAGGGACCAGTGGATCGGGGTCACAGGCAACAGACACAGAATGAGGTACCAGCATTTGAGTTTCAAGTACCAGAATGCTGGGTCTCTGGAGATAGGCGTTAGAATTGGAGGGAATTGAGTCCGGGAGTTAGAGCTGAGATTACATGGGGACTAGAGCACCAGGTGCCTGTTGGGAGCTGCCCGGCTTGAGCCAGCTGTCCAGGTCTGAGGAGACAGAGCAGGGCACTAGGGTAGGAGTACACATGGGCATTAAAGGCTCAGCTATCAGGTGTCCAGGTCCCCGTACATGGTGCTAGAGATCGGGGGATCGAAGTGCCGGGGTGCACACTCTCCAGCGCTTTCTTCTGGGAGGCTGGTCTTGGCTCCAGGTTCTTGGTCTCTGGCTGCAGGCCAAATGAGCCCCCCTCAGGGCTGCGAACCCCAGCTGGCCCTGGAACAGAGACACCATCTAGAGCAGACATGGGGGGCACTGTGGGGTCTCAGTGGGCTGAGACCCTCCCTAGAGCCAACAAGGGAGGGGCACAGACAGGGGTCCCGCTGGCGGAACCCTGGGTCTGTGGGGCTGGGGGGGCGGGGCCTCACATGTTGCCCTTCCTGCGGCGTAGAAGCATGTACACCAGCACGGCCAGAGCCACCACCGCCAGGCCTCCGAAGATGATGCTCAGTAGGACCGCATGGCTCCGAGCTGGAAACAGGGCAGAGCAGTGAGGGCGCCTGCGGGCAGTGGGGGAC
>ML107008.1:30149-46765 GCA_003697995.1 Taxidea taxus jeffersonii
AGGGTTCTGGAGTGTCTCCCTTCACACTGCCATGTTCCCCCCATCCCTAGTGGGCCTCAGGGTCACTCACAGTCGGCCCCAAAGCGGAACAGCTCGCGAGAAGTGGCCTTGGGGGGCAAGACCCTCCCGTTGCGCAGAGTAAAGTCGTCGGTGGGGTCATCATTCAGTGTCCCAAGAAGGCCTTGAGTGTGGGTAAGGAACTTCTCAGGCAGGAGGATAGTCACACTCAGGAACGGACGCTGGACGATGACCTCCAGGCCAGCCCCTGATGACAGCATGATGGACACGCTGTCCTGGGCAGCTATGGACAGGAACATACCTGGGCACAGGGGGATCTGGAATCAGGGTTGCCCACTCAGGGCACTGTGCCGTGACTCCACAGCCCCAGGATGAGTGGGGCAGCCTCGGTGGGCTCCCAGGGGAGGAGAGGGTGTCCCTAGGGCCAACCCTGCTGTGACACTCCCTCACCCCAGGCTCACACCTGTCCTCAGATCCCCACACTGACACGGAGTGCCCAGGCTCTGATGGGACCCCTCACACCAAGGCTCTGGCCGGGGAGGGGGGGTCACCTGTGGGCCCTCATTCCTTGAGAAAGGCAGCAGCCATGCCCACCTCTACCCTTCCTGGGGGTCCCAGTACCGTCCACAGTAGCAGGCCCAGCCCAGGTCCTGACCCACTCCAACCTCAAGAAACTCATTTCATTAGCTCAGTTCCCTGAGGCTGTGCCACCACAGAAGGGGTGGGCAGGGGACTGCTCCTTAGCCCTTGGGGATGACCAGCATCCTCAAAGCAGGAGATTCCTATCACTGCAGCTTCCAGCTCCTCGTCCCACCGTCCGGGCATCTCAGGGTTCTGATCACATATCTGGGGTTCCATGGGTGAGAATGCATGAGATGAGACCAGGTCCCCAGGCTGGACCTCCCTACCTGGGGGCCTAGAACCTTACCTGTCCAGACAGCCGTGGCTGGGGACGTGGGTCCACCATGCTGGGCCCCTCACCATGGGACGCAGGGGAGAGGGGTGAACTTGTGCTGCTATGCTGGGGACAGCGCACGGACTATATCGAGGCCCCCATCTCCACATCCATGCCCCAAAGCCCAGGGCCGTGCCCACCATGAGAGGCAAGGCTCAGGTGGGAAGGAGAGGGCGTGAGAGCAGCCCGCAGAAGCTCCCGGGCCATCCCGCTCACCTTTCAGGTCCATCCAGCTCTGCTCGGTGAAGTTGAGCACCTCCTGGTTCAGCAGCACCTGAAGGACCCCCTCCCCGCCATCCAGCCGGACCTCCACCACGTCCGAGTTGCCCTCCTGGACAGCCACAGCCATCAGCCCCGTGCCTCGGTCCTGCATGCCTGAGGTGGCACATGCAGAACACGGGGTGCTCAGCATCAGCCTTACTCCTGGGAAGACCCCCGAGCCTCCCGGAGCCCGCGGGCCCCAGCCTCACCCTCTGAAGTCGTCCGGGTCTGGGCCCGCCCGTGCACCCTCAAGTTGGTCAGTGTGGCCTCCAGCAGCACATACTCGCCACGCCCATTGAACGAGAAGTTGGCGCCATCGAAGGTGACAAAGTGTGGGTCCCCGAAAGTGGAGGCTGCGGAGAGCAGAGGGTCAGGTGGGCTGTTCTGCTGCAGCCCTGCTTGGGGCCTGGCCTCCACTGGCACCCACCTAGGCGTGATGGCCGGTAGCTGCGACAGTCACTGGACCGCCGCCGCCGCATGTACCGGGAGCACTCGGGTGCCCAGAGGCAGCAGTGGTAGAAGCTGATGACATCGTAGAGCCAGTGGGAGAGGCCAGGCACACGGGGTGGTGTACGGAATGGGGGCGCGCCCCAGTCGTGGCCGCGGTCCGGGGTGCTGCCCCCCATTGAGTCGGCGGTCAGGAGCAGGGTGCCAGCAGCCGTGTAGCAACACTGCTGGCCGGAGGCGTACCGGAGGCTGGGAGCGAGGACAGGTCAGGGCCACCGCTGGTGCCCAGCTCGGTCCCCCCGGCCCCCCCCCACCAGGGGCTCACCTGGCTTGTACAGAGCGCACGCAGTGCACGGCCCCGGGGTGGTAGGTGCACACGCTGCCGTGCTCGATGTCACAGCCGTAGTCCGTCTACAGAGCAGGAGGCTGCTGTCACCAGCGCGAGCCTCAGGCTCTGCCACCCCCTTCCCCGGGACCCGACCCCTCCCTCCTTTAGCCCTCAGACCCCGGCCTCACCTCCCTGGGGCCTCTCTCTACACCCCCACCCTGGCTGCCTCTAGCTGGCCCCTCGCCCTCTCCAGGGCCCCGACAGGGGTTGGGGCTTACGTGGAAGCGGCCCAAGTCAGCCCGGGCCTGAGCCAGGGTGCAGGGGCAGTCCGGCACCTCCTCCAGGAAGTTGGGCAGTTGGTCCTCCAGCTCCTCCCAGGCCAGGCACTGGGCCCGGGCCCAGGCCTCAGGGTCTGCCTGGAAGTCCTCACCCAGGTGCCAGGCCAGCGCGTGCTCGTTGCTCCAGAGCGCGTGCACATCCCTGTGGGTGGACCACAAGCACACTAAGGGTCTCACCCTTCCTCCATCTCCCCTGCCACGGGGGCCTCCCTGTTCAGTGTGCTGAGCAGTGGCCCAGGTTCAGCGGCCCGTTCTCTGCATGGCCAGGGCCCAGGGCCCTTACTTCTCTCCTGCATAGTATCTGCTGCTGATGATCCGAAGTGCACCCACTTCCCATCTCTGGTAGTTCTGCGGTGCGGGCTTGGGAGTGAAGGTGAAGGAGCCAGAGTTGGGGATGTTTGTGGCCAGAGGGTACAGGTACGACCACTTTGCAGCCCACTTATCTGAATATGGCGTCCCTGAGGGAGAGAAGGCCTTAGTCAGCCTTGGGGTCCCTTCAAAGAGGCCTGGGGCCCCTTCAAGTCCTGGGGCAGAGGAGGGGGCCAGGAGCCCATCTTTGGTGCTCAGAGAGACCTGACAGATAGACAAGACAGATGATTCCCAGAGGAAGGCCCGCCCCACTGTCCCAGCAAGGACTCTGGCTCAAGGGACCACCGTCTCCTCCTCTCCCACATGTTAGGATCCCAGACCACCTCGAGGCCGGGCCTAGAGCCATGCTAACAGTCCAGGGCCTTGGGAAGGCTGGGTAAAGCAAGCTTCTTCTGTTTCTAAGGCAAGCCCTGGATCCAAGGGCTGGGAATGTCCATACCTCCTCCCGGAGCTGGGCCCAAGCAGCCAGGGGGCTCCAGCCTCCCCCCACTCCCACACTTCCCCCGTTCCCGTTTCTTGCCAGTGCCCTTCCCACTCAGCATCCCCGCCTGGGATCTGGCCCTGCCTGGAATCCCTTTACTCCCACCTCTGTAAGCCCCCAGCTCCCAACCCTCAGGGCCCACAGAGCAACACCATCGGGCCAGCCTTACCTGTCTCCTCATAGCCCCAGAGCTCAATGATGACAGACTGTGTGGCCAGAGCTGAGGGCTCCCAGGTCACGGTGAGGTTACCCCTGATCCCAGCTGTGCCATAGTACTGCCAGCGTGTCTCATTCACCAGCTCGCTCTTCTCTGTCTCTGACACTTTGTTGGGGTGCACTGGGCAGGGGGTGAGGGGTAAGCGGAAGCCTGAGGCTCCGGGGGCTCTGAGAGCTGGGCGTGCCTCCCAAGGACAAAGCAATGGCAGTCCCACTGGAGCACGGTCTCTCCCAGACCCTCGCTATCAGGAAAGGACAGAGGCTGTGGGAAAGGTGGAGCCCTGGCCTGCCTAAGCCGAATGGCCCACCTTGCCAGGGGACCCCGGAAGTCCCCAACCCCCTTTTGGGCCAGGAGTCCTGTGTGGATGCCAGGAGGCAAGGGGAGGAGCTTGAGAACCCTGGGCCCCATGGTCGGGCGCACCTCCAAAGGGACTGGTTGAGCCAGAGCAGCCGGGCAGGGCTGGCAGGCGAGGCATGCCTAGATTAGCACCAGGGTAATTCCCTGTGGGGGGGCCAAGGCTCAGTAAGGCGGGACTCACCAGCCAGCCAGGTCCCCGATCGTGGAAAGGAGCGACCATTGTCCAGGGAGAGTGTGAAGGGGATGCGGCCTGTCTCATACAGCAAGGGGGACACACAGTGCACACGTCCAAAGGAATCCACATGCCCGAGGGTCTGGATGCTCTCCTTAAACCTGTGGGGGTTGCAGGTGGCAGGAAAGGCGGGGACAGGGTGGGGAGACCCCAGCCAGCCAGTTGCCCCTGGGTCCCAGCAGGAACAGAGCCCCTCGGGCCTCCCACCTGCAGATCACGCCGTCAGTGGGGCTGAACCAGTTGAGATGCTGCACTACGAAGTCCTTGCCACCCATCATGGAGCCCGAGTAAGGCGAGATTTCCAGGCAGAAGTCCCGAAAGTCCATGCAGCAGGAGCTCAGGCCGGAGCAGGTTGGGTGGCAAGAGCAAGACCCATCCCGGTCTCCACAGCGCTGGGAACAGCTTCCAGGGGCACCTGAAGGAGAGGATCCTGAGCGCCCGGCTGCCCCACAGGCAGGGCTGGCATTTCTTTTCCCAGCGCCCAGGAGAGAGAAGCATCCCCAGGAGAATGCAGAGCAAGAATCACACTGACCGCCATGTGAACATAGTAAAACCCACAGGTCCCGTGGGGTGAGGGATCCTTGGTACAATGATCTTGCAGTTGCCTGAACGACTTGCCAGAAGGAGAGGAGATAAGAGCAAATGCCTCCATGCAGAGGTTTTTGCAGCATCAAGAGAAGCCTCTAGGGCAGGACTGACCTTCGGCCACCAAGTCCCGGGAGATCGCATCCTCAGATGGCCAGAGGTGGCTGAGCCCTTGACCTGGGCTGGGAGGTGGCCTCTGTTCCCCGAAGGGTTGGTGGACCCAGCCTGGCGGACAGTCTGGAGTCCCGCTGGAAGCCTGGCAGGGGCTCATTCCCCAGCCTCAGTGTGCCCCATCTCCCTTTGCCAGGCAACACTGGCTTACGGACTGTGGCCCCCAGAGGAGCCCCACCCTTAGAGGAGAGGGTGAGGAATGCTCCTCTCCTCTGAGGGAAAGGAGAGTCATCTCCAGCAGAGGGCCCAGCCGGGCCAGGGGAGGACGAGGGTGGTTTGGTGTGGGGCTGTGGACATCAGGCCTCAGCTCTTACCACCCTGGGGACCCATGACAGGACTCCAGACCTCTGTAGCAGGAGTGGCTGGGCAGGCTGGAGGGTGGAAACTGAGGGGGGCACTGCAGACACCGAGGCAGGGATCACATGTCCCATCTGGCCCTTCCCTACCACTCCACCAAAGGAGGCCAGTCAAGGGCTGGCGTTGGACCTGAGCCACCCCGGGCGACCCCACTTCACCCAGCGCAGGGCCTGGCACTCAAGAGAGTCAATAAACATTTATTGACAGAGGATGTGAGGGCTCAAGGGAGTGGGGGAGGAGGCTGAATGAGGCCAGTAAGTGAGCTAAGGAGTTGAAGGGTGGTGGCCCTTCCCTGAGACAGGAGACAGGGATGTGGCGGTGGGGGGGACATCTGCCAGGAGTCTGACACTGCCAGCCCAGCCCAGCGTGAGGCTCTGGGATAGGAGCCTTCCACCCAGACTTTCCCGGGCTCAGCCCCACCTTAATAAGGACCCCCCATCTTGCCTCTCACCCGTCAGGGGGCCTAGGGGCGCTGTGGGCCCCTTCACGTGTGAGCACACCCTTCCCCGGGGCTGAGGGCTGCAAACTAAGGACTCTCCTGAGACCTCCCACTGCCCCAGGTGGAGCAGGGGCACCTCCCTCCCAAGGCAGCCGGCACCTCCCAGTGGGTTCAGGGTGGGCAAAGCCCAGACTCCATCCTGCCTGCAGCCCCCATATCCTGGGCATCCTGGAATTTCTTCTCACAACCCCCAGTACAGTCCCAGATGGCCTGACAGATGGACAGGCTGAGCAGAGGGGCGTCCACCTGGGCCCGGCCACAGAGGAAAGGCAGAGGGAAGCCGGGGCAGAAGCGCACGGTGGGGGCGTACCTGCTGCAGGCCGGGGGCCGGGACCAGGGGCTGTCGCGAGCAGCAGCAGCAGGGCCCAGAGCTGGACGGGCGGCTTCATGGTGCGGCCTGAATCTGCAGCCTTGCCGAGCAGCAGTGGCTGGCCCGCTGCGGGCTGACGAACTCCCCTCGGCCTGGCCCCGCCCCGCCCCGCCCCGCCCCGCCCTGCCCGGTTACCTCTCAAAGTTCACAGGTCCCGGGGGACCAGTAGGGCCCAACCTGCCCCGTTAGCACATTCCTGGCCCGCGGGCCGGCCGGGGACACGGCGGGAGGGGGTCCGAGCCTTCCAGGGGTTGGACCCAGATGTCTAGAGGCTGCAACGTAGACCACCGGATCCCACCTCTGGTCCAGCCCGGGGGAGGCGGGCGGGGCTCCGCTGGGGCTGGCATTTGGCGGGGTGGTTCCTGTGGTCTCAGGATTCCAGCGCCCAGGGGCCCTCAGCCACAGTCCTCTCATCCCCTATCCTTGGCTTCCCTACCCAGAGCAGGTATTCCCAATTCCTCTCCACAGCCTTGCAGGGAGGGAGAGCAAGTAACTGCCTGCTGATCGCTGGTATGGGTGTGCGTGGGTGCTGAAGGAGGGCTGCAGGAGGGGGCCCCTTCTGAGGGAGGGGCCCAGGCAGGGCGGGTTAGCAGTGGGGTTAGGGGCTGAGACCAGAACTCCCCTCCCCACCCGGGACTGGAATCCCTGGAGTGGTGTGGGCATTTGAAATAGGGCTCCAGAGAGGAGCCACCCAGCCCCACCCACCCCTGGCTGTCTTGCATAAAATTTGCATAAACTCCTCAGTGTAATCAGTGTTCTCCCTTCTCAAGTACAGGGAACGGAATGCAAGTGTAGATGTAGACAGGCAGGATCAAGGTCACTGGGAGAGGGAGAGGCTGGGAGAGGCCAGGGCCCAGGCAGCTTCTCGGAGACCTCCACTCCACTCCTGAGGCCTGGGACTCACTAGGGCCCTGCCACTTGGGCTGGGTGTCCAGACAGACAGATGGTTCTCTCCCCAGAGGCGAGGTCCAAAGGGGACACATCCCCAGACCTTGAAGAGAGCTGAAGCTGGCAGTGGGCTATGAGCTAAAGCCATCTGACTGTGACCCATCTCAGTTCCTGGGATCTGGCCAGCCCCTGTTCCCTGGGCAGCACCCCTTCCCGTCAGGTGGGTGGGTCTGCAGTTTTGTCAAGAGAGGTGGCTCCTAAAGGTGTCGGGAAAGCCAGTTGGGGTGGTTAGAAGCCACAGCTCCCAGTTTGGTTGTGGGGTGCTCAGGTCACACTCTGTAGGCAGGTGCTAGGGGCTGATGCTGGGACTCATCCCAGGCCCAGGATCGAAGGTGTTCTCTATGGCACAGGTCAGGGGAAGGAAGATGATAGGAATGCTCCTGGGATGGGTCCCAGATGCCCTCGGGGCCTGAGAGTCAGGAATTTGGGGAGAGGGCATCAACTGAGTAACTGTTGCCCTTGCCTTGCAAAGAGCCTGAATTAGGGCAGTTCTGGCAAGGGTCTTTCCAAGGCCGCTGTGCTCCTGGGTCCCCATGATGGCTCTGCCAGGTGTGGGCTGGGGACCCTGGCAGTGCCCAGCCCAGGAGGGGCACCGGGCAGCAAGGTACATCCCCATCTCCCTCCTGGATGGAGAGCCTTTCTGGGGAGACCCCTGGGGGTAAGGCCAGCCCAGATCTGGGGTGGGGGGAGGAGACAGCTAGAATGTAAAGAATGAACTTACGAACAAGGAGCCCCAATTTTATGTTGCACTGAGATCCACACGTACATGGCCAGTTCTATCAGAGGGCAAGTGTGGTGGGAGGTAAGTGCCTTTCCTGCCAGCGCCCACTTCCCCTTCCTGACACTGACTCCACCTCTCAGGGTCCCCCGCACTGGGTCCCTATCACAAGAGAGCTCCTCAGCCTGGCCTGGATGCTGCCTGCTCCTCCCACCCCCGCCCACTCCAGAGGGGCAAACCCCATACTCTTGAGTCCTTCAGGGGACACCCCAGAGGCCCCTTCCAGGCCTGGCTCCAGTCCCACCCAGAGGGTCTGTGTTCCCCTCCCCCCCAGCCCCCCCACCCCCAGCCCTGCCTGCTCCTGGGAGGCCCAAGGGTTGGTGCCTGACCAACAAGAAGAGCCCAGAAACCCTGGACAGCAACGCGTTGAGGGAGGCCCCCCAGGGTTGAGCAAAGAGGCAAAACCAACTGTCCCATCTTTATTAGAAAAGAAACCAAAAAAAGGGAGTTGGGGCGAGCCCAACCCTAAATGACCCCTCTGCTGTGACACAGGCAGAACCTGGCTCATCCGGGCATCGAGGTGTGGACATGGCCACCTGGGCTGGGCGTGGGCACGTTTATACAAAGTCAACATTTCATAGAAAAGGATGTCAGCCCTGTTGTGTGAGCCTCCTCCAGGCCCCATGCGGTGGGGACAGACAACAGCCCAGGCGGGTGGGGAGGACACCGCAAGGGATAGAGGCTGGGCAGACCAGGGCCTGCGTAGGGAATCGTGCTATGCCTAGGTCGGGCATGGCCCAAGGGGTTCAGGCCAAGGGGGGAAGCCCCAGCCCTCAGATGTCCATGTAGTCATCATCCTCATCTGTCTCGCTCTCCAGCGAGGACTCCTGGCTTGACGTCTCCAGGACCTCTAGGGCCGGCTGGCACAGGCTCTCCTTCCGCACGTTGGCTGCTGACTGGGCTGACAGGATGGCAGACTGCACACAGTGGAGCAGGGCGCTGGTCAGGGGTGGCCCGGGCCCAGCCCCAGTCCCACCTGTAGCCCACGCCCCGCCCATGCCCCCCACTTGGCACCCGTGGTCACCTTCAGCTTCTGCTTGGTCTCCTCCGAGATGCTGCCTTTGGGTGAGAGCAGGGTTGGGGTGGGCGGCGTGACGGTGATCTCAGGGGGGAACTTGGTGGCGGCCGAGGGGATGACCAGCTTTGGCATGCTGGGCAGGAGGCGCGACTTGGCCCGGCTAGGCTCTGCCTTGCCAGGGGGGCCCTCGGGTGGCTGGGCACTCACACTGCTGGGCACCTTGGAGCTGGTGACTGTGGGGTGGACCGTGGGAGCTGAGCCTTGCTCACAGCCTCTGGGACCTGCCTGCCCTTCCCCGGCTTGAGCATCAGTTTCCCCTCTGGAAGTCAGAGGCAACCAAGAACGCCTCCTCCTGTGCTTTCTCTCGGCCCTCTGGTTTGTGCTGGCTGGCAGGCTCCAGGCTTCCTGCTGTGTCTGCCTCCCTGACTGCCCAGGTCTGGCTCTGGGCTGTGGGGCCTGGGGACTAGGGCCCCCTGAGGAGTCCAGGGCCTAGGAAACAGGCAAGCCTCTGGAGCTTTCCCAAGGATTCTTCTGCAGGCCCTGGAGGCACCGTGCACACATGAACTGTTCCATCCCTGCAACAATCCTAGGATGCATGTCCTCATGGTATCCACACCCCAGGGAGGATGCTGGGGCCCAGAGCCAGTCACACGGCCCCTGTGCATCCACTTGCCCCTCCCGCGCCAGGGCTATGTATCCCCAGGGCCTGGAGGCAGCAGTTCCAGAGCAGGCAGCCTCTGGGAAGCTGTAAGAGTCCTGAGCCATGGGGTTGGCCTGGCTGGTCTCCACATTCCTCCGAGGTCCCATGGCTTTAAAAGGATCGGGGCTTACTCAGAGCCCATGCCTGGCTCTGCAGGGCTGGCACCAGGCCCTACGGTCCTGAGTAGGGTTGGTGAGATCCCTGAACCTGAGGAATCCCCGAGGGGGCCAGCCAGTTGGGAAAGGATGACTACTATGCAGACAACGGTCTGGAGGGCCCTGACTCCTCCCTCCACATGTCAGCCACACCCTTGGCCCCCATCTCCGGGCTGGGGGAGCTCCTCCCCAGGACTGATCAGCCTCAGCTTGGGCTGACCACCGACCCTTGCCAGTCTCTGGAGGTACAATGAGGGGCTCTCCACTCCCCAGCTCTTCAGCCCAGGCCTCCGTGCCCACCTGCCACTCCACTCAGCTTTCCCACCACTGGGTCCTCCCAGGCCCGGCTCTACCAGCCGTTCACCCTGTGCCCCACACCAAGGCAAAGCTCCCCCCACTGCTCCCAAGTCGCCTTACCCTGGCTGCATGTGGGCTCAGTGCCTGTCCGGGGTGTGGGCTCTGTGGGCCAGCGGTGTGGCTCTGCTGAAGGGCTCTCGGGGACAGTCTTCACCTGCTCACTGCACAATGGCTCCTGGGGCGGGAAGCCCATGCCCTCTGCCCCTCCTGCCAGCTCCTCTCCCTCTGTGGGGACACAGGAGGGCTGTAAGTTACAGTTCTCACTCAGCCCGGAAGACAGGGACCCTCCCTCCTGAACCCTGGGACACCTGGCAGGAGACCTGCGCAGAGACAGCTCGCCACCTCCACCTGTGGACCAGCAGGGGCTTCTCTGGAACAATCACATGGGTGGGACCAGGCTGGTACTGGCAGGAAATCACTCCCACTCCGGGTGGACACTGGTGGGGCCAGCTCACTAGCTGGGGTCAGTCAGTGTGGGCCTGATACAGCAGGGGATCATGGACACTGTGGGCTCCCCAGCCCCATCAAACACCATCGCGAGACTTCAGAGGAAGGCTCACGAGCTCTTCCCTCTAGCCTGTGGGAGAGGCACTGAGAAACATGGTCACGACCCAAAACCAAGCCAGCTAGCTAACACCAAAGTGGATGGAGTGGTGTGCTGGCACCATGCCCTCCTACCAGGCCACACCTTCCCTGGCATGAGGCAGGGGCTGGGAACTGGCCTCCTTTGAGCCAAGGCCTGATGGGCCTGAAGGGTGCTGGCTGCACCTATGGCTGCCAGCCAGGCCGTTAGTCAGCATCAGTCCACGGGCTCCCAGCGCCCCCGGGGTTGCAGCCACCCCTCAGCTCCTGCTGCATACAGGCCTCCTGTTCCCTTCCTCACCTTACTCTCTCTTCCTTTGTATTCAGGCCAAGATGGCCATCACCTCACCACCCTTCCACTCCCCCACTTCCCCATCAAGTCCTGCCCTCCCCTTCTCCAGCAGGTGAAGCGTCCCTTCACTCCTCCTCCACCCTGAGTGAAGCAGGAGTGAAAGCTCTTGGGAAGGAACAAAGACAGGGTGACTTAGCACCCTGGCCTCCTGCCTGCTGGCTTTCAGCTCCTGGAGGACAGAACCTTCCCTAGCTGCCTACACCATGGAGCCAGTCCTCCTCTTCCTCAGGACCCACTGCCTGGCAGTCATGATCACAGCCTCTTTGTCCTAGGGTCCAGTCCCCTACACTACACCCCCCTACACATCCTCCAGGCAGGGATGAGCACCTCGGAAGGCTCCTTCTGCTGCCCTCCCGGACCTCGGGAGCAGGGGCCACAGCCTGAATTCAAGTCCCTGAATCTGAGCAGGACTTGGTTTGCTGTGGCTGGGCATGACCTCATGAAGAAGGCCCAGTAGGTATCTGGTCCAGGCCTTTCTCCCATCCAAGTACTAACCAGGCCCGACCCTGCTTAGCTTCCGAGATCAGACAAGATCGGGTGCGTTCAGCGTGATATGGCTGTAGACTGGTCCAGGTCTTTCTAGAGGTGGTACCGCTCTGCCTACCTCTGCCCACCCTCTTCTCATGCAGCTGTCCCCTGCGGGGTCTGGAAGAGTGCTAAGGTGGCTTGGAAGGGCAGCTGGCTTCCCTGCTGATAGGCATCTATAGGACAGGAGCATGGTTGGGGGAGGAACGGAGCAGGGCGCAGGGAGGGCCTGGAGCTGGCAAAATGGATGGAGGCTGCCTTTAGTGGGGCCAGGTATCAGGCTGGCTCTCTCCTACCCCAGGGGGCTGTCCATCCTCTGCAGGCCCCTTCCTCTTGGCAGGCTACCAGGAGGAGAAGGGACACTTGGGGAAAGGGCATCTAGCAGAGAGCTTCAAGCACGTGGGATAGTGCTCCTGGGCTCCTAGGCCCAGGAGCCCCCTCCCTTCGCCAACACTGCCCTAGAGGCCTGTGAGGAGGGCTGCAGGTGGGCCTGAGCGGGGGGAGGGGAGGATCAACCTGGAGGTCCAGCCTTTAGAGAAAGGCCCTCTGGGCCCCCCAGACTCCCGGGTCTCAGGTTCTCGGTCAGTGGGAAATACATGGCCAGGCTGGAATCCTCTGCCATCAGGTCACTCTCCTTCTTCCCCTGGGCAGACTCAGGGCCTGGGTACCAGGTCCCCAAGGACTGGTGTCCTGGAAGTGCCAGCCCTGACTCAGACTCTTCCTGGCTTCTCAAAATGGCAAGAGGCTGGCTTTACAGCCTGCTTAACTCACTGGCTGGTGGGGCCCTGCTCAGGCAGGCGTTTCCTGAACTGAGAATTGAAAGGCCCGAAGTGTCCTTTCCACTCTCCCTCCCTGATCTAGTTTCCCACTCTGAAGGCCTGACCCCTCAGCAAAAGGGACCCTCACTTATTCATGGACCAGGCACTATTCTAGCATGAAATCAAGTCCAGGCCTGTGGCGGGCAGACGCCCAACAAAGAGACAAGCACAGAGGTGCTCAGTACAGATGTGGGGGGTGGGGGACACAGATTAGGAGCCTCCCCAAGAAGATGCATCAGCAGCCCTGGTCAGCATGAGCTGGGCAGATGGGTGAGGTCTTAGTGAGTGACCAGGGAAGCTGGAAAGTGTCCCCGTCCATCTGCAGGCCCCAGCGGGTGGGACAAGTCAGGAGTGGACACTGCCAGCCACTGTCAGCTGCCTTCCCCTGGCCAGAGCCAGAAGGCATGGGGAGGGGCACCCCAGGGGAGGTGCAGGGTAGGGCTGTCCACCTTGGGGACGGTGCCAGGCAAGGTCTCCTCTGAGGCTGCCTTCCTCCTGTTCTTGCACCTTGGGGAGGGTGTCCTGGGAGGATCCATCCCAAGTCTGCTCTCTCAGGTGGCTCATAACCTCCTGTGCTGCCGCCGTCTCTGACTGCAGCTCCTAGCTTGTATATTCTCTAGTTCCCCGGCATCTCCACAGGGCAAGCCCGCCCTTCCTGCCCATCCAAACTTACACCTGGGTCTGGGCTGCCCACTGGGCACTGGGACAGATGCAGATCACACCATCAGGCCACCCTGTCACCTCTGGGCGACCCCTTCCCAGTGCTCTCCCTGTCCTGGAGGTTGTGGGAGGTGGGCTCTGAGCCAATGTGCCCCTCCAAGCATGGCCCTGACGCCAGCCCAGAGAGCCCTGGGAACCATCAGGGTGGCCACCCCGACATCGCCAGTCAAACGCCACCGGCCTGCAGATCCTGAGGCGGTCCCCAGAGGCCAGCAGGTTGCTCCACACCAGGGCCACTTGTCCCATATTTTCCACTCAGGGCCACTCCCACTCCCAGTGTCAGGTAAGAGTTCCGTCCTAGCAAAAGGCTGTTCAGTTTAATTTGGAGGAAGGAAATAAGAAATGATCCATTCTCCAGAACGAAGAATAATACTGGGAAGGGATGCCTGAGTGGCTCAGTTGGTTAAGTGGCTGCCTTCGGCTCGGGTCATGATCCCAGCGTCCTGGGATCGAGTCCCGCATCGGGCTCCTTGCTCGTCGGGGAGCCTGCTTCTCCCTCCGTCTCTGCCTGCCACTCTGTCTGCCTGTGCTCTCTCTCTAACAAATAAATAAAATCTTTAAAAAAAAAAAAAAGAATAATACCGGGAAGTACACGCTCTTATACTGATCTAACAGAGGGAAAAAATGGGTGAGTCACAGTTTCGGGCCTCCTTGGGTCCGGGGCATGGTGAGCAGGAGAGAGAAGGAAGGCAGCCAGGCTCCAGGTGGCCTGCTGTCCTCACCTCCTGCTATTGACACCCGGAGGAACCTTCCCACCCTCTACCTGCTCATGTGTCGCCAGCACCAGTGATGGTCACTCGCTTCCAAGGTCAGGTTATAAAGGACAATGCGGCTTCCTTTGAGTGCTCTCTCTCTCTCTCTCACCCCGGGCTCAGGTCCCCTGAGGACCCTCAGCAGCCCAGGGAGAGGCCCACAGTGGAGGAACTGAGGCCTCCAGTCAACAGCCAGTGAGAATCTGAGAACTGCCAGCAACTGAGGGAAGAGATGACCGCTGACAGCTTGACCCTCCTGAATTCCTGATCCTTGGGGGCTGTGGGATCACGGGGGGGTGAGTCAGGTGCAGGACAAGAGAGCCTAAAGTGCAGAGGTGGGGACACCCCAGGGAAAGCCAAGTCTTCGTGGGAGGGAGCGGTTTCCCTGGGCCGTGGACTCCCGTGGTCCATCACCACGCCCAGAACTCGCACGGTGGCTGTGCTCACTTCTGCCAAGCGTTGTGCTGAATGTGTGTCACCGCCATCTTAGACATGGCGCGCTGGATACGGAGACACGATAAGCTACCCAGAGGGAGCAAGGACAGCCAAGGTCACCTGGTGGGGGAACTGCTCTTTGTTGCACAGCCTCAGAGGCTCCGCTCAGGACAAACAGTTGCAGGAGCTGACTTAAGGTTAAGTGATTCTTCATCTCATGGGGCCATGACCCCCCCTGTAACTGTGAGCAATGGGGCAGAGGATCCCTATACCTCTATAATCCTCAAAGCAAACTGGGGACTGGCATTAGGTGAGAACATCAGCACCTGCTGGAAGCACCTGCAGCAGAATGCAGGAAAGAGCAAAGATAGGGAGCACTGCCACCCTAGACCTACACTCGGGGAGCACCTGGTTCACGGCCACCACCACTGCCTTTAGGTCAAGGTGACACAGCCAAAAGGCTGCATGGGACTGTGACCGGGCAGACAGATGAGCCAGCAGGAGCAAAGAGCCAGTGCAGGGCCTCAGCAGGGGCACAGGCTGGTCCCAGAAGCAGGGCAAGGAGGGCAGGGGAGGGCCTGGCATTAGGGTCAGTGTCCCCTCCCAAGAAAGCTGCAGGCCTGTCTGCCCTCTGGTCTGCTGGCTGTCCCTGCCTGTGGGCTGCTATTCCCAAGGTATCTTGGGTTTTAGAAGAAATCTTTAGGGGCGCCTTCGGCTCAGGTCATGATTCCAGGGTCCTGGGATCGAGGCCCGCATCGGGCTCTCTGCTTGGCAGGGAGCCTGCTTCCTCTTCTCTCTCTGCCTGCTTCTCTGCCTACTTGTATCTCTGTCTGTCAAATAAATAAATAAAATCTTAAAAAAAAAAAAAAAGAAGAAGAAGAAACCTTTAGAGGGCCTCTGCCAGAGCCCAGGACCCTGTTGTTGCTTGTCCTTCACAAGCACACCGACCAACCTTGATCTGCTCCATGCTGGCTGGCTTCTGTATGCCTTGCCCACGGGGGCCTGGTTAGGAATGTCCCCAACCACAGCAGGTACCCAGGGATGGCTCACAGCCCTGTGAGGTCTCTGGGAAGCCAAAGTCAGGATGCCCTCTCCTCTCCAGAATTCCTATTTATCTATACATCACAAGGTTTTGTGGTAAGAGAAAGCAACAGAAAAACATCTGATGCCAATGCTGGCTCCCACCTCCTTGCCACACCCACTGTGAGGGGGCTGCTATCCCCACCTCCATTTTGGGATGGGAGGAAGGTTGAGAGAGTGGTGGGCACACCAGCAGGTTGTGCACCCAGCCCACCAGGGCCCCCATGATGTGCTTCTCAAGGATCACCCGGCTGGAGGTCGCCCCGGCCTCACCCTGCCCTGCCCCTACTTCCCATGCAAGGATCAGGACTTGCTGCCTCTGGTGGCAGGGGCCTGGGCCCAGCTCCAGCCTCACTGCCTAGTGGATGGGATGGGACCTACCTGGGCTCAGAGAGACCATGCTGGGGGTGGCCTCAGGCCTATGTGGCCGGAGGGGCCCCGAATCCTTGGATAGGTCTGGTGTGGAGGCCGACCCTGAGGGAGGGCTGGGGATGAGCGCTGTGGAGGTGGCCGGTGCAGGGCGAGGTTTGGTGTGAGTGTCACTGGGCCGCTGGAGAGTGTCACCTGGCACAGGGTCAGGAGCCGTGGGAGCCACAGCCCCAGGGAAGAAGTTCTCTCGGCTATCCTTGGGGTGCTTTGGGGTGGTAGGTGTATCCCCTGCGGCCTGTAAGAATAAAGGGAGGTGAGGAAGGCTGGCTGGGCAGCCCAGAGCCCTCGCCATCCCAGAGGACACCTGCCTGGGTCTGGGACTGCCAACCTGCCCTCGTGGCACCAGACCCTGAGCCCCCCATGCTCCCAGCGAGGCCCCCAGGCAGCCCTTCAGGACTCTGCAATGCTAGGAAACTGCTGGGGACCTGCAGCCCCTCCCTGGGAGGATGTCCAGGCCCTGCTGATAGGTACTCAGCGGAGGGCCTGCAGCTGGCCAACCTCATGCTCCCATTCCTAGGAGCCTCCTGGAGGGAAGCACAACTCCAGGCAGGGGGTCATTGCAACCAATTTGGGGACTGCCGCAGAATGGACCCTCTCTGAGAGGCAGGGGAAGCAGACTCAGGGCCATGACCTCCCCCCATCCCCCACCCTGCAACCCCGCAACCTGCATGGCCAGAGGTGGGCCCAGGCCCCAGCTGCCTGCTGGTCCTCTTTGGGCCTTGATCTCATCTAAGAAATGCGATCCTACTCTGTCCTTGGCTCCTGCCAGCTCAGTATCTCCTTTTGCCACAAGCAGGGAAGGTAGGTGTTTGGGGGTTTTCTGTGTGCTCCTATCACTGGGAGTACCCTTTCAAAGGCCAGAAACAGCCATCCTCTGTCTGGATGCTCACTGCCCACCTGCCCCTATCTGGGTTGGCAGAGGAGGCAGGAGGGTACCTGGGGCCAAGCCCCGCATTGCAGCCCTGGGCAGTTACTCCTGCCC
>ML107009.1:4462-43326 GCA_003697995.1 Taxidea taxus jeffersonii
GAGCTACCTTATGACCCAGCAATTGCACTACTGGGTATTTACCCTAAAGATACAAACGTAGTGATCCAAAGGGGCACGTGTACCCGAATGTTTATAGCAGCAATGTCCACAATAGCAAAGTTATGGAACGAACCTAGATGTCCATCAACAGATGAATGGATAAAGAAGATGTGGTATATATATACAATGGAATACTATGCAGCCATCAAAAGAAATGAAATCTTACCATTTGCGACGACATGGATGGAACTAGAGCGTATTATGCTTAGAGAAATAAGTCAACTGGAGAAAGACAACTATCACATGATCTCCCTGATATGAGGAAGTGAGATGCAACGGGGGTGGGAGTTAAGGTGGTAGGAAAAGTAAAAATGAAACAAGATGGGATTGGGAGGGAGACAAACCACAAGAGACTCTTAATGTCATAAAACAAACTGAGGGGGGTGGGGGGGAGAGGGGTTGGGAGAGGGTGGTGGGGTTATATTATATGTTTAAATAAAGCTTAAATAAAAAAAAATAATTAATTAAAAAAAAAGAAAGCCTCAAAGGACATTAAGGAGGAAGAGTCCTCAGAAGAATCCATATTGCATGGGCTAGGGCCACAGGAAGAAGGAGGAGCTGGGTGGCTCCCAGATTCCTGGTGAACCTGGGAAGCAGCAGATTTGCAAGAATAAAGAAAAGAAATACTCCAAAAAAAATAATAATAATAAAAGGACATATGACTTAAGCCTTGTAATCTTATAGAAAATATACAATGTTTATAAATGTGACTGATTTTTTGGTCCGATAAATATTAATATATTTTTTGTCCTCTCAGTAGTTCTCTATCAAAGTATTTAGGCTATTTAATCATTATTGGGGAATCGATGTTTTCAGCAATAAGTGAGTAAGAGTCACAGACAACCTTCCAAGGATTTCCATTCCTGGGGTGACAAAGAAGCTGGAGAAGATGCCCATGACTTTAGCACTGATGTGAAATAAGCATCAGAAACAATAGAATCCGAATAAAGTTGGCAGGTAGGGAAGGGGAATGTTTCAATGGCCACTGGAATGGATGCCTGACTGAAGACTAGAAGGGATGAAGAAAATCTCAGGATTCTCATTTTGGGAGATTATTTCAAGGGTTAAATGATCAGCACAGCATTTGGGCACTGAGTAAGAACCCCAGATGGAGTGACTTAAAGTCTTCAACCCTAGCAATATGGGCACTCAAGATAGAAAATAAATTGAATATTTAGGGAAAATATATCATTTCTTTTACACACTTGAGTTTGGGTTGACATTCAAAACTACAAATAAATCTCCAAAGAAAAATATCAATGGGCCCATAAAGACTGTATATTCATTGTCATCTTTTAACCATGCTTCCAATTTGACATACTGAGTTACTACTCCCTAAAAAAAGGTACTATTTGCATTATTTAAAATTATCTATAGTTGTCATCAAATGACTGAACTTCTTTTTCATTTAGGTACTAAATCATTTCTCTAAATATTTTGATTTTCTTGAATCAAAAGTTATTTAAGTTATTTAAGTAGTGATATTTACTGTGAAAATTGTATTCACTGGGGTATCAAACTGACATAATTTAATCTTGGTTTCACTCTGTCATCCCTATGATCCTATTAATCTGCCTCTTCTGGCCTATTCCCACCTACCTAATATGAGAATAAATACAACACCTCATAGCTACTTTTTTAGTTTTATTGTAAAAATAACAGTAATGGCAATAGTGATATTAAACAGAGTTGTATACCAGTAACAGTAGAAATAGCAAAGTATCAAAGAAAAACAAAACAAAACATCTACATTGTTTCTGCAGGCATTGTGCTAAGCAATTTCTCCTCGAATTGTATTGGGCATTTTCTACTGATTAACTTATTTCATATTCACAACAACTCCTGAGAAGGGGAATATTTTACCGCATTATATACATAAGGAAGCTTTGGTTTGAAAGATTAAACTACTTCCTCATGAAACTGAGACAATGCATGTTGGCTATAACTCCCATTCAGAGGTGGCTCTTTTAGTCACCCTGTGATATAAAGGGAAAACGTTAGTTGGGTAGAAATGTTAGCTCTTTCCCTGACATTTACAGTTGTTCTCAATTTTTGGGACTTCAGAAATATCTGAAGGACTACTTGAAACATGGATTACTTCTTTCTACCCCTGAGTTTCTGGTTGATTAGGACTCGAAGGGAGGCCCACAAATTTGTATTTCTAACCAAACCCAGGTGGCAATAATGCTGTTAGTTAGTCCCAGAACCATTGTTCTAGATCAGGTGTGTGAAGAAACCCATCAAGGTTACAAAGTGGCCTTAGTGAAGGAAGTGTAGGTCTACATATGCTTGGATAAGGCCAATCTACTCTCTAATTGGAGGATACCACTCATGAAACATTTCATCTTATCTGAAACTTCATCATTAGAAAACCATTATTTTCCACCATTATATTTTCTCTTGTTAAGTTGAATTAATATTTTGGAAGGGGTAGTGTCTATTCATCCAATTATGACCACTTTGGTGGACACAAAGATGATTACAAATATCAAATATGATTATAATACAAAGTTGATTAATGGATGGTCCCTGGTTGTAAGTGCCTTATTATCTATAGATTGAAACTAAACCTGTGAGCAAATATTGCAACAAAGCATAAAGATCTTATGAAAATTAGTAAAAAGTTCATTTATGGCATCAAAGTGGATGATAACAATTCAACTCAAGTTGGAGTACGCAGTTGGGGGAGTTGAAAAGGTGAAAAGTAGAAAACGTTGGATAGATGAGTTGATGTTTTACCTAAGAAGTGTTGAAACCTAAAGAAGGTTTCCACTAGTCAGGGCATAGGGCTTGGGTGGCGAAGCCTGGGCTACAGGAAGAGTATCTGAAAAATGAGGCTGGTATCAGATTAAGTAGACTGTTACATCTCCAATAAAGAATTTGGACTTCATGCCAGACACAGTCATGAATTTCCACATGTGTTTTGAGTGGTTGTGAAATATCTGCTTTGTTATATTAAAGAGCAGTCTGATGACAGTTTGCAGTCTTTACTGACCAACAAGCAGATCAAGGTTAGTAAGATTAATTTTGTTAATGAAATGATCCTGAGAGTAGAAGAATTCCTCAAACAGAGGTAGTAGTGCGCATATATAGAGAGAATGAATTTAATCCTGAGAGTAGAAGAGTTCCTCAAACACAGGTAGTAGTGCGCATATATAGAGAGAATGAATTTGATAGATAGTCAAAAAAATGAGATTAATAGGACTTTTTTGTTGTTAGTTGCATGCAATTGGTACCACTAGAGAATAAATGATCAGAATGATGCTCTGGCTAAGAAATTATATAGATCAGTGGTTCCCAGACTTTTGCATATTAGAATATCTGGAACAACTTTGAAAAATCCTGATACACAGACCACACTCCTTACAATTAATTCAGAAGCTGTGGTAGCAGCAGTAATTTCCAGCTGAGTTCAAGTGCAGACCAGTTGGGCATCCGTAATCATTATAGATAATAGTGTCATTTTCAACAGACATGTAATGTGGATAAGAATGTCTCAAAAAGAATGTAAAGAGTAACAGGATCTGAAAATATAAGAAATGGCCTAACAATAGAATAAATGGCCATGGGGGAGATGAGAGGATGTGGGAGGCAGAGTAGAGGTGGAGATACTAAACCTCACATTGAACAAGACGTGCCCCAGTTTCTGAATCTAAGGGAAAGGAGGTAACACATGACTTAGAAATAAATAAATTCTGCACCAAAACAAAGGAAAGCTGCAATGTTCATGCCTAATAGACTCACATCCCTCTGGTAAGGAGTGGCTATGCCATCCCCAGTGACAAAGGGGAAGGAGGAAATTGGGGTACAGAGCTTGGAAAAATCACTTTCAGCTATGGAACTGCATAGCAGGGAATGTTTAGTGGTGGGACCCTAAAGATCAGGGACATCTCAGAGGGAGAAATCCTTTAGAAGAAGAGAAAAGATCATAGGAAAGTGACAGATATTGTTGCTCTGAACATGAACATTTTTCTTACTTCTGGAAACATCTTTTTAAGCACTACATTAAAACTAGAGTCTGTGAAAGAGCTCTCATATACTTATATGCCTTGTTTTCTTGGTCAAGTAGTGTGATTCAGAATAAGTACCTGGTCCTCATGGACCAATAATTAAAGCCCTTCCCCAAGACTTCTGTAATTGAAATAATAATAAGCACAAACCATTCCTTCTCTAGTGTGAGGAGCTAGCTATCAAGTGTGAAACTTGGACTCTGTGAGACCACTTTCTTCATCATGGAGAACTGATGGTCTGAAGTCAGAGCAGAAGAAAGGCACCAAGGAAATAAAAACAGAAAAGAGAAGTAGCAATAGGAGGGGAGTTCCTAAGGTGTTCCAGCTCATCCTGAACTTCCTGTGCTGTGGTTGTTCAGTCTTTCCTATAATTTGGAAGCACATGGTGGTATCCCAGTGTCTTTTGAGATATTATACCTTTTCTTGCTGATTTTAAAAAAGATAGCTGTCTAACAAAAAATGTGTGAACCCTGGGGTGCCTGGGTGGCTCAGTTGGTTGAGCATCTGACTCTTGATCTCAGTTCAGGTATTGACTCAGGGTCACGAGTTTAAACCCCACAAGCGGCTCCACACTGGGCACAGAGACTACTTAAAAAAAAAAAAAAAAAAAAAAAAAAAAAGTAAGAACCTTATAAACTTGCTATGTGAAAAGTACATTTCCTGATCCCCCTGCAATAAGTTGGGCCCATTCCCAGTAGAATGTGTTTGGAAATATTGTGTATTATTTTCAGTCCAAATGAATTAGTAAGCATGAATGCCTTTTCCATTCTCTCTTTTTCTTTAAGCCTGGATAAAGACTGATCTGAGATCTTAGGAAAATGCAGAAGAAAATAGCCTAAATCCTGAATTTATAAGTGTAAGAAAAAAACAGTTCTATGAAAGCAACACACAGTAGATTTTTATGTTATAAAAAACTAGTTCTGGGCACCTGGGTGGCTCAATGGGTTAAAGCCTCTGCCTTCAGCTCATGTCATGATTCCAGGGTCCTGGGATCAAGCCCCGCATCGGGCTCTCTGCTCAGCAGGAAGCCTGCTTCCTCCTCTCTCTGTCTGCCTCTCTTCCTACTTGTAATCTCTGTCAAATAAATAAAACCTTAAAAAAAAAAAAAAGAAAAAAACTACTAGTTCTGATCACGTTAAGCTACCAAAACTGTAGACTTTCTTTGTTTTAGCAGTTAGTGTTACTCTAACATTCTAAATAATGAACTAGGAAAATATGATTTGGACTTATATACATTATAACGAAGAATGCAAGTGTGGTAGTCATTATCTTATTCACTAATTATTAGCAGTCTTTGGGAAACATCAGAGATTGGTCCTCTTGAGAGACCATATGACAAGATCTTGCCAAGAGTTGTCAGCAGAACTAAAGTATATTATGTCCCTGTAAGAGCTTTAATTTGGAGTGTAAGATATAATTGAATTATTTAATCCTTCCTAGTTCTTCTTTCCTTTGGTGACTCCAATTACATTATATATTTGATCTCAAAAAGTAAGTTGTCAGCCATCTCTCTCTCTCTCTCTCTCTTTTTTTTTTTTGTAAGTAGACACCAGGTTCCAGGTGCCCCAGCCATCTCTGATTTTATATTATTATTATTTTTTTATTTCAATGTTTTGTTTTAGAGAGTTTTTTTTGCTATATCTTCAAATTTACTCCTCTTCAGCAATGTCCAAAAATCCCATCCAATGTATCTTTTATTTTGAACGTTATAATTTTCAGCACTCAGATTTGTGCCTTTTTATAAATTTTCCATGTCCCCCTAAATATGTTCATTCTTTCTTCTAGTTGCTTAAACATCTGAAATTCAATGTCTTTATCTAGTAATTAAGTATATAAATCAATTCTATGTAAATTTTAAGTCAGAGATTGTTCTTTTCATTACAGATAGAATTTTTCTCCCTCTTTATGTTGGATGCCAGGCACTGTGAAGTTTATTTTCCTGAATACAGCTGTGTGTGTGTGTGGGGGGGTGGGTGCACGCTCCTATAGATAATATTGTACTTCGTTCCAAAGTGCATCAAAATTACTTGGGATCACTCTGATCCTTTAGGGAATTGCTTTTAAATTTTGTTAACTAGGCCAGAGCAACATTTCTCATTTTTCTCAAGATTGAACCCAGTGCCTCATGAATGAGGATGATTTCCAATCTGGCAAGTCAGAAGGGCCCCTTTTCTCAGCCAGGTCTCAGTTACCATTTCCTATGATTACTTCAGGTTTTTCTTCCCAAGCCTCCTGTACTTTCTGTCACATATCTGCTAAAAACTCAAAGGCCACCATCTGCAGTTTTCTGAAGTTGTGCATCTCTGCAGTCGTCTCCTCTCTGGTATTCTGCTTTGTCAACTCCAGCTGCTCCTGCCTCCCTGGACTCCCAGGTTCATCTTTTCCACTCAGGGAATTCACTAGGTGGATCCCCCACTTGGTGGGGTGATGTAGAAAGTCTCTGAGCCTGAACCAGCTACATTATTTGCATGCCCAGTGAAAACGGAAAATGCAAAAGTCCTTGTTCAAACATTATTAAGAATTGCAATGCAGTGACAGCAGGCATCACACCAAATGTTCAACTCTGTGCAACTGCACAGTTTTTGTGGCCTGGGAACCCTGGATGCTCAAGGCAAGAATTTAGGACAATTGCAATTTCCTGTCTCATGGATTGCTATCCTTCATTACTCAATGTCCAATGTAAAAAAACAAAACAAAACAAAACAAAACAAAAAACCAAAAAACAAACACAATAAAAACCAAAAACCAATTTTTTTAAAAAATTTATTTATTTGTCAGATAGAGAGAGAGAGCGCAGGAGTGAGCACAGGCAGACAGAGTGGCAGGCAGAGGCAGAGGGAGAAGCAGGCTCCCCGCCGAGCAAGGAGCCCGATGTGGGACTCCATCCCAGGATGCTGGGATCATGACCTGAGCCGAAGGCAGCTGCTTAACCAACTGAGCCACCCAGGCGTCCCAAACCAATTGTTTTTATATTTTGTTCTGATTTTTAGGTGTCTCAGATGAGACAAATCCTTTCTTTGTTACTCTTTCTTGGCCAGAAGTGAGCTTCCCTTACTAATCAGCTGACTGGGAACTTCTTTTTTTTTTTTTTAAATTTTTTTTTAAAGATTTTATTTATTTATTAGTTAGAGAGAGAGAGAGAGAGAGCGAGCACAGGCAGACAGAGAGGCAGGCAGAGGCAGAGGAAGAAGCAGGCTCCCTGCCGAGCAAGGAGCCCGATGTGGGACTCGATCCCAGAACACTGGGATCATGACCTGAGCCGAAGGCAGCCGCTTAGCCAACTGAGCCACCCAGGCGTCCCGACTGGGAACTTCGTAATTACATAAGGGTCTTTCTTACTGAGATGACTTCAGTATATAAAGTACTTTTCTTGGATTTTTTTCAATTCAGCTTATCAACCAATGCTAGATGCTGAATGATATCATTCTATTTAGTATCCCTTTAAAATCTGATACCTGTATGCTTTGAAGATATTGTAGTCTACAAATTGAAGGTTCAAGACATCAGTGGAGGAAGTAGCTGCAGATGTGGTGGAAATAGCATGAGAACTAACATTAAGAAGTGGAGCCTGAAGATGGGACTGGATTGCTGCCATCTCATGATAAAGCTTGAATGGATGAGGAGTTGTTTCTTATGGATGAGCAAGGAAAGTGGTTTCTGAAATGGATTCTACTCCTGGTAAAGATGATCTGAAGATCGTTGACATGACAGCAAAGGATTTAGAATATTACAAAACTTGGTCAAGAAGCAGTGGCAGGGTTTGAAAAGATTGATTTCAATTTTGAGAGAAGTTCTACTGTGGATAAATTGTTATTAAACAACATCATGTGCTACAGAGAGATTCTTTGTGAAAGGAAGAGTCAACTGATGCAGCAAACTTCATTGTCATCATGTTTCAGAAATTGCCACAGCCATCCCATCCTTCAGTAACCACCACTCTGATCAGTGAGTAGTCATCAGCACTGAGGCAAGGGTTGCTCTAAAGCTTGCCAAACACTCAGATAATGGTTAGTATTTTTAAATTCAGGTATGTGCATTGTTTCTTTAAAAATATTTTTATTTTTTTATTTGACAGAGAGACACACAGCAAGAGGGAATACAAGCAGGGGGAGTGGGAGGGGAAGAAGCAGGCTTCTGATGAAGCATGGAACCTGATGCAAGGCTCAATCCCAGGACCCTGGGATCATGACCTGAGCTGAAGGCAGATGCCTAATAACTGAGCTACCCAGGTACTCCACGTGCCTTGCTCTTTAAGACAAAATGCTATTGCATACTTAATAGTATAGGGTAAACATAACTTCTATATGCACTGAGAAACCAAAAATTTAATTTCACTTGCTTTATTGTGGTAGTATGGAACCAAATATCTCTAAGATACCCATGTGGCTGAATTAGCATTTCCAGCACACCTACCGGAATTGTTTATTAACTGGATTTGTGTTTGGTTGTGATATATTTTGAGATTACTTTTTTTAAAGATTTTATTTATTCTACAGAGAGAGATGCAGTTAGAGAGGGAGCACAAGCAGGGGGAGTGGGAGATGGAGAGGCAGACTTCCCACTGAGAAGAGCGCCCAATGCATGGCTTGATCCCAGGTCCCCAGGATCATGACCCAAGTTGAAGGCAGATCCTTAATGACTGAGCTACCCAGGTACCCCATATTTCTAGATTTCTTGATGAATTATAGTATTCAGTGCTGTGCAAGTACCTAGAAAAAAATAGACTTTCTCTTCATATGAACAGATATTGTGGATGTCTGGTCCTGGATACTACCTCTAAAGCTGAGCACACAAATTGCAAATTTCTGCAGGAACTTGATTGGTGACACAAGGAAGTATCTCTGGGCAGTTGAGGGATGGGAGTGCAAGGGATGTGTAAACCACAATTCTTCTTCTTCTGCTTCTTCTTCTTCTTTTGGAAAGAAGCTTGCTGTTCATGTGAGAAATAGTAATAAAAATATTGTAAAGGTCCCAAATATATGATATCCACTTTTTTTCTGTTGATGGTTTCTATTTCATGATCACTACCTTAAAGCATTGCTATTTGAGATTATTATCAATATATTTTATCAAGGAGAGTTTGTTAAAAAATAATGACATAAAAATATACAATAGCCTATGAGAATAAACTAGGATGACTCTAGTAGAAGCTGCAAAGCTGTGGAATGAGATGAGTACTCACAACTAACCCTATCTCTACCAGGGTGTTAACAGCCACCGGCTAGGGGTACATCACATTGTTTTCTTTTCTTTTTTTTTTTTAAGATTTTATTTATTTATTTGACAGACAGAGATCACAAGTAGGCAGAGAGGCAGGCAGAGAGAGAGGAAGGGAAGCAGGCTCCTTGCTAAGCAGAGAGCCTGATGTGGTGCTCAATCCCAGGACCCTGGGATCTGGCCTGAGCCGAAGGCAGAGGCTTCAACGCACTGAGCCACCCAGGTGCCTCCATCACATTGTTTTCTAAGAAACTGAATGAATCAGTCTTTGTACTCGATGAATGACTCACTGTTTCTTTGTTTGTTTGTTTTAGCCAAAGATCGTAAAAGCAGTAAAATTAAAATTCTTCTTTCTGATATGATAACCACTAACCATGTGTGGTTATTAGGTCTCTGAAACAGGGCTAGTACAAAATACAATCTGTGCACCATATATTACAGACATACTAAAAAGAGAAGATATGACATTAATAATAGTAATTTTGAATATCAAGATAATTTTGAATTATCAATTTGAAAATCAATTTGAAATAATACCATTTGGACATATCAGACTGACCTGACCCGTGGGTAGTCAACGGAGACCCTAGAGGGGGAGTGAGAATGAAAGGACAAGAGACACAAGAGATGGAGACAAGACAGGACTCTGATCAAGTCTCATTTATTTGTCAAGCTGCGGGGGTATGTATAGGCAGAAAAGGTCGGGAGGCGAAAGGGAGTGACTTTCTGTTGGCAGTTAGCCGGTGTCACAAGTGAAGGAACTTGATGATTTCAGAACGCATATCTTGCAAATGTTCCAGGACATGAGGTACCACACTGGGGCATCTTGTTTAGCACAGAAATTGCGGTCAGGGCGACCTTGGTAGAGCTGCTTTAGTATGCAGATCCCACGGTAGCAGAGCCCAGAATGGTCTTGGGCTTACTGCTCCCTACAGGTCCCCCTTTCTTTTAATTAATAAATAGGGCCAAGGTGTCTCCCTTATGGGGACTGTGCCTGTATTAGGTCAGGGAAATCATGCATGTTCATAGGTGCACACCTTACCCGTCATTGGTAGGCCAAGCAGCTTGGGCTTGCCCCCTGTCTTAGGTGGTATGCACAGATGCAATAAGTTTAAGACATGCTTTTCCCAGTTGCCCGTCTCTGGCTAGCCAGTCCAGCTCACTAAGGCAGAGGGCCTTTTTACAACCTCCAACTGAGACTCCTTATCGGCCAATTCCAGTTTATGGTAGTGGACCTGTATGGGTTGCATTTTAGCATCTATTTGTTGTTTAACAAAAGCCATAAGCTTATTGAAGAGAAAGGGCCCCAGCGATAGTAGAAGTAACAGGCCAACCAGAGGCCCTAAAAGGGGGAGGAGATAAGGGAGGATCCCATTAAGCCCACTCCAAAGAGGGTTTTCGAACAATTCTCTTCTTCTCTTCACTAGATCTTCTTGCAGCTTTTTGATCTTATCTCGAACAATCCCGGACTTGTTGGCATAAAAGCAGCAATGTTCCTGTAGAGCTAAACAAATTCCTCCCTGTTCTGTGGTGAGAAGGTCTAAACCTCTACGGTTTTGCAAGACTACTTTGGCTAAAGAATCAGTTTGTTCTTGGAGATTATTGATCGTGCTAGACAGAGCCTGGACATCATTGATCAGCTGATTTGATAGTTTTGTATAGGAATGCAAGGCGACCCCAAATCCGGCTGAGCCAGAGGCTAAGGCTCCAGAAACTCCTAGTCCAACAAGCAAGGGAACAAATTGTATTGCTTTCTTCTGTCTACCAGCAATGTAGTCAAGGCTAGGTAAAGAAACAGGCTCGTCACCAGGAATAATGTCAATGTCAGGCAAAATAGTTGCATGTACGCAAAGTCCTGACCAGTTGGTGGGCAGGGTGGTGAATGCTAAGTTCCCTCCACACACAAACACTAGCCCCTGCTCAGGACATAAGGCAGAGGTGTAGTTGGTGGTTTGGGAGGAGTGGGTGAAGGTAGGAAATCCTACATCTATAGCATAACTATCATTATTGAATTTTCCCTGATAGCACTCAGACTGGTTAAAGCCTATAGGCTGCACTCTAAAGGGCAGGCTAATGCTGCAATTACCAAAGGTGGGAGTTGAGGCATTAGCGGGTATTGCAAGGGGCATAGGAGTGCCCAAAGTCATGCACAACCAGAAATCTTTGGCAAGAGAGGGGTTGGAGTGGTTTAACAATGCAAGTGTAGCCTGCAGAATATTAGAGGTTTGAGTATTTAGGTCAAGGTTTCGAGGTTTTTGGGAAGGCTATCAGATGATAGCTGAGAGGAGGGTAGGTAAGCTTAATGATCTCTTCCAGTCGCTGTTGAACTTTGGATTCCCTAACCCTGTCAGTAGGCCCGCCGCCATCTGAGATGTAAATAGGAGCTTCAGTTGGCCAGCAGACAGGTTTGCCGATCGTACCTTTGCAAGAGGCCTGGCTATATTTATTGGTTCCAGTCCTGCTATTAGGATCATGCTCGCCTCCAAATGAGCCAGCAGAATTCTTTTGCAAGATGGTGGTCAGATAAGTCTGGCCGTTGGAGAACGTGCATTGCTGTGCCTCTCGATAACAAGAGGAATGCATCACTGTTTGTTCTAAGCAGTTACTGGGTCAAGACCCTGGCTTTCCGTCTATGGTAGGGATGACAGAGGGCTTGTTGACACATTACCAGGACTGTGGGGAAAAGCCCGTCATGGATTTTGTATGTGTTAGATAGGCGGTCTTGGTACCGCAATCAGTAGATTGGGTATAAGAAGTTGGATACATACTTACCGTTCTTCCCTTGCAGTTACAGGGGGTTCCCCAGAGGACCTCTTTCAACTTGTTGGGGTTGACAGGCCATCCAAGTCCCCCTTCCAACGTCAAGACATTGGTAAGGATCAACAGGATGACAGCATTGTTTCTGAAATTGAAATGGAGTTATCTCTCAGGGAGTATTATTATCCCTGGAGTCCGAGGGAAGGTTAGTGTCATCCTTGTTGTGGTCCACCTGTTTGACCAGATGCTCTGGGAGCCATCTAGCCACTTTCATTTCTTTAGAATAAATGCAGACCAACCCGCGTCCCCAAATGAGTATGGGGTCTGGTCCATGCCAGGAATTATTTAGGGGATCTTTCTACATGACTGCAGCAAAACGTTTTTGTATTTCAGATTGCCAAAAACGTGTGGCTGCTGAGGAATTGTCTGCATCCAGAGTCAAAAAATTTAAAATAAACAGGGCATGTGATAATAGATTTCTGGGGGTCCCCTTCGTTGGGTACCATTCCCCCTTTTTAATTTTCTTTAAAGGAGTTTTGAGTGTAAGGTTAGCCCGTTCAATTATTCCTTGGCCTTATGGATTGTATGGGATGCCTGTGACATGTGATATGTTAAGATGTTTACAGAAGGCTGCAAAACCAGAACTCATGTACCCAGGCCCATTATCAGTCTTAATTTGTTGTGGGCACCCGAGGACAGAAAAGGCTGTCAGGAGGTGGGCCATAACATGCTTAGTAGCTTCGCCAGTTTGTAGGGTAGCAACCAAAAATCCACTGTAAGTGTCAATGCACATGTGTACATATTTAAGGTTCCCAAATTCAGGATAGTGAGTGATATCTATCTGCCATAAGGCATTGGGGATCAATCCGCGAGGGTTGACTCCTAGGTGGGGTGTTGGGAGGTGAAGGACACAGTCAAGGCAGGTCTTTACAATATGTCGAGGCTGTTCTCTGGTAATTCTAAACATGAGTCTCGGTGTTCGAGCGTTAAGATGATGTAGGCAGTGGGCCTTTTGTGCCTGAGCAATTGGGTCAGAGGTTTCTTCAAAGACATATGTTTGAATTTTAGTGGCTATGTCTGCCAATCGATTGCCCTCCGCAAGGGGTCCGGGAAGGATAGAATGGGCCCGGAGATGCCCAACGAAGAAGGGTTTGTATCTTTTTCTAATTAGGTTTTGTAGTTGTATAAAAAGGCGGCCAGACTGTGAGGCAGTCTGCGACCACAGGTTTCTAGCAGAGGGACAGAGTGGGCAACATAAGCACTATCAGTATACAAATTAATGGCATCATGGGGGAAGGCGGAGAACACCGCTACAACCGCATACAACTCAGTGATTTGGGCCGAGGAACAATTGGTATGGAACCGGGTCGTATTATCATTCCAAACATAGGCAGCTATTCCAGTGGAGGAGCCATCAGTAAAAATTGTTAAGGCATCAGCTAGAGGCATAGTGGAAGTGACTTTTGGAAAGACAAAATAATGCTTATTGGCAAAATCTATCAATTTGTTTTGCGGATAATGGTTGTCCAAAGACCCTGTGTAAGAGACAAGGGCAATCGGCTAAGCATCAGTGGTTTGCATCAGCCAGTTAACCTGTTCCTTGGAATAAGGCAGGAAAATAACATCAGATTCATTTCCAAAATATCGTTTTTCATGATCTCTTCCCATAATTATGAGGTCTGATATTGCTTGATGATATGGTGTAAGTACTCGTTTTGGGGAGATGGGTAAGTGGACCCACATGAGAGGCACAGTTTGCCAAAAGACTGCAGTGGGAGAGAGGGAGGTTTTACAAATGAGAAACTGGAGGGGTGAGTCATAATCCATGAAGGTGATAGTTTGATTTTGGATGGCTTGTTCCACAATAGCAATAGCCTTTCTGGCTTTTAGAGTCAGTTCGTGTGGTGAGGTCGGGCAACTGTCCCCTTATAAGACATCATATAGTGGTTTTAATTCACCTTTCATTAGCTTCAGATAGGGCATAAGCCAATTAATATCACCAAGTAGTTTTTGAAAATTATTTAACGTTTTAAGCGTGTCTACTCGCAGACTTATTTTTTGCGAGGTGACATTGGATCCTTTCATTTGGAAGCCAAGATAGGTATAGGGGTCTTCTAATTGAACCTTTTCTGGGGCAATGTGAAGACCATGCTCTTGTAATTTTTGTTTGAGATGAGAGTAACATAATAGAACTTCATCTCCCATCTCACCTGCCAGGAGGATGTCATCCATGTAGTGGATGATGTATATATGAGGCCATTGTTCCCTCACAGATTGGAGGGCAGAGGCAACAAAAGATTGACACAGAGTTGGGTTATTAGCCATGCCTTGAGGGAGTACCCGCCATTGGTATCTAAGCATCGGTGCCTGAAAATTTATCGAGGGGAGACTAAATGTGAAACGCTTTTGATCATCAGGATGTAAAGGAATTGTAAAGAAGCAGTCTTTTAAATCTAAGACAATTTTGTAATAACCAAGCGGGATGGCCACCTGTGAGGGGAGGCCTGGCTGCAGGGCACCCATAAGAATCATAGTTTTGTTAACTGTCCTCAGATCTTGCAACAATTTCCATTTCCCAGACATCTTTTTTATTATAAAAATGGGAGTATTCCAGGGTGAGGTGCTAGGCATAATGTGGCCAGCTTGGAGTTGTTCCTGCACCAATTGCTGTACCGCTAACAGTTTTTCTCTGGATAGGAGCCATTGATTGACCCATACTGGCTCATCAGAGAGCCAGGTGATTTTTTCTGCGTGGCCTGCAGGAGCATCAATGACCCCTAAGGAAAATGCCCTATTCCAGTGTGAGAGGGCCAAGGACGTGGCTCTATGGGCTGTAGAAGCCCTGTTGCATTTTTTCCTAAGCCCTTGCCTGGAATGTATCTGTTTTTGAACATTTGCATAGTTACGATTTCATTAGGGTTGCAAATAATCATACCTAATTGGGAAAGGAGATCTCTTCCCCACAAGTTAATGGGCAGTCCCGTAATAACATAAGGTTGGATACATCCATGGTGGCCTTCATGATCCCTCCAGGTCAGTATTTTAGAGCTTTGTTTTGGATTTTGACTCTGCCCAATGCCCTTAAGATGAGTGAGGGTATCTTTTAATGGCCAAGTTTGAGGCCAGTCCTCTCCCTTAATTATTGTTACATCTGCTCCAGTATCCATTAAACCAGAGAATCTCTTTTCATCCAACCATAGGGTCATGAGAGGTTTTTGTGTTGAAAGTACCTCAGACCAATAGACATCAGAGGACCCAAAACCTTGGTTTCCCCTGGTGCCATAAGTCGCCTTATTGGACGTGGAGAGAAGGGGAAGGAATAACAATTGAGCAAATTGTTGGCCTGTGGGAATAGTATTTATGACTTTTGGAAAAGACACCAGTGTAGTCGTTGTCAATAACTCCAGGATATTCATAGTAGTGCTACTCCTACCTACAATGAGCCCAAAGGTAATTTTTGGTAGAGGCCCAAATATTCCTGTGGGGAGTGCTTGGACTCCCATTTCTGGGGTTAATACTGTGTGGGTGGTGGAACTGAGGTCCAACCCGGCACTCCCTGTGGTGGCTCGGAAGAGATCTGAAATGGATTGTTGCTTGCTGGAACAAAGCTGACTGCCCCATAGATTTGTTTTTTCTCATCTATAGTTCCCTCAAGTGGAAACCAAGGACAGTCTTAACATAGTCAAAAATTTAGCAATTTAGCAATTGTTTGATCATAACCTTTACCCCTCGTGCCTTTAAAGCCTTTTTCAAACCTTCCACAAACAGTTCATGGTGGCTAATTTCTTGTCCCATAATCGCTGTTCACCTTACCGAGGTTCAGACGTGACGGCAGGTTACCGCACCGTTTCCTCCTTTTTTCTTCCTGATTATGGCGGCTGCTCCAAACAGCGTTCTTCACTGGTTCCCCCGTTCTCGAGCCCCACATTGGGTGCCACTTGACCTGACCTGCAGGTAGTCAACAGAGACCCTAGAGGGGGAGTGAGAATGAAAGGACAAGAGACACAAGAGATGGAGACAAGACAGGACTCTGATCAAGTCTCGTTTATTTGTCAAGCTGCGGGGGTATGTATAGGCAGAAAAGGTCGGGCGGCGAAAGGGAGTGACTTTCTGTTGGCAGTTAGCCGGTGTCACAAGTGAAGGAACTTGATGATTTCGGAATGCATATCTTGCAAATGTTCCAGGACATGAGATACCACACTGGGGCATCTTGTTTAGCACAGATATTGCGGTCAGGGCGACCTTGGTAGAGTTGCTTTAGTATGCAGATCCCACGGTAGCAGAGCCCAGAATGGTCTTGGGCTTACTGCTCTCTACATCAGACTAAGTGAAACATAGTATTGGTATTAATTTAACCCTTTTTTACTTTACCTTTTTAGTGCAGCTACTAAAAATTTATTCATTTATTTATTTTTAAAGATTTATTTGTTTATTTTGAGAGAGAGAGAGAGTATGGGAGGGGCAGAGGGAGAGGGAGTTAAGTAGACTCTGCACTGAGAGTAGAGCCTGATGCAGGGCTCAATCTCATAACCCTGATGTCATGACCTGAGCTGAAATGGAGAGTTGGATACTCAACTGACTAAGCCACCCAAGTGTCCCCCAAATTTTAAAGTAAATATGTTTTTCACATTTTATTTTAGTGGTCAATGCTAATCTCAAAGCTCTTGGGCATTAAAAAACATCAAAGAATAACAATGCATAGAGCATAGTGACACTTAGTTGTTTGCAAACTCTCAATTTTGTAAAGATTGAACCAAAATTTTCTTTAGAAAGGGAAAAGCTTTAAAGCTATTACTACTATTAATCCTTTCAAAATTTTTATAAATTAACAATACAAAAGATAGACTTTTTTCTTATCTCTTCTTTTCAGTAGCTTTGTTATTTTTAATAAAGTCTTGTTTTTCCATATGTATGTCATATCAAATATTTTTTCTTTATCTAATATTTATCTTCATAATAACTGTGCATGATAAGACAGACATTATCTCCATTTTATTTTTATATTTTCCTTTTCTCCTTTGTCTGTGTATAGGGAACCGAGAAGCTTAGAGAAACTAAACTCCTAGGTTAGTCATCCATTCAACATTTACAGTTAATACATCACTTCTTATTTTCACAAAATTGATACACTTTTAAAAAATTGGCTGTCCTCAATATCGTTCTCTTAAGAGTCCAACATGCTACTTCTCCATCTACATGAACTTGCTATACTTCTCAAGCTCTCATTTCACTTTGGATATTGCTTCTGTTGCCCATTGGAGACAATGGCATTGCCAAGGAACTTCTCAGAAACTCTGAAGATAAGAATTCCAGCCCATGATAGGTTGGGAAGGAAGACAATATTATGAAGTTCAAAATTTCTCTTTCCTTAATTAATGCCTCACATCTCAAATAACTTGGTGACTGCTCAAAACCAGGGTCTGCTTCATGGGAATAATATGAAGTTACAACTGTGCCTAGTCACCAACTGAACCATTGAAGGTGTGCTTACAATTGCCTGCTGATAGTGAGATGGCAGTGGTGTGAGCAAACACTTGTCCTGTCCTAGATGACCTTATTTAAACTGTGGAGGAGAAGGGAAGTTCTAGTTGGAACAAATAAGTTGCCCACTTTGGGCTATCAGTATTGTAGAATATGGGAAAGACACTATTAAAATCCATCCTGTGTTCCTTTTTCTTGTATTTGTAATTTCATGTCTATGCCTCCATGTGATAATTACTTTGAAAACCTCTGTATTTGTTTTCTAATAATGTTATAATAAAATTACCACAGACTTGGTGGCTTAAACAACACACATTTTTTATATAGCATTTCTGCATGTTAACTGTCATTAGGTGTTGGCATATGCTACATTATATTTCACAGGCTTTTAAGAGAAACTTCTCCTTTTATTCTAAAGCTTCTAGAGGCCACCCATATTCCTTGGCTCATGGTTAACTTATTTCATCTTCAAAGACAGTGCTTTTGCAGTTGTCCAACCTTTCTCCCCTAGTTACATCTCCCTCTAGACCACAAATTGAAAGGTTCTCTCCTTCTTTTTTTTTTTTTTTTTAATCACTCATGTGATTATTTTGGGCCCAGGCTAATCCACAAATCTCAAAAGCCTTAACTTGATCACATTTGTAATATCCCTTTTATCATAAAGGGTAACATAGTAACTGATTGTAATGATTAGAATATGGACACTTTTTTTTTTTTTTTTTCCTGAGGGGTGCATTACTCTAACTACCACAGCTTCTGTTGCTCTGAGTCTTTCCACAGGACATACATCCATTAAAAGCAATAATTATTTTCCTTTCACATAGGTATTCTGCCAAAGAACACATTGCAATGGCATAAAAAATATCCCTGCCCATATAATAACCAAAACCTCTTCAAAAGCAGTTTATCTCAATATTATATCTTTAAATCATCTACTCTTCCATCTAAACCAACCAAGACTTGGATTTATATATTAACTTGCCTATATAAGGAAAGTTGCTAAGTAGTAAGATTTACTTTGTTTTATATGTTTTTCCTCTTTTAGCTATACCAGACTTTATAAATCTGACATTTTTACTTTGCTACCACTGATAAAAGCATTTAAAAAAACTCTAAAGGATAAATCTTATTTAAGATTCAAAACAAAGGAATTACATATCCTGTTGAATTGATACTTTTTAAAACTGGGTAAGTATTAAGCCATCAATAATTAAAATTTGTTCACTCTACTAGAGTTCTCCTGAGAAACGGAACCATCAAATTAGAAAGAAATATCTGTATCTCTATCTATCTATCATCAATAATCTATCTAAAGAGATATTTGTGTTAAGCAATTGACTCACAATTAAGGGGCTTATATTATGTGTCCAAAATGTGTAGCATTATCCAACAGGCTAGAACTGGAGATCAAAGTTGATGCTGCAGTTCTGAGTTTAAAATCCATTGATGAATCTGCAGGCTGGGAACTCAGTAGGGCTTGTATGTTGAAGTTGTGAGGAAGAGTTTCTTCTTCTTCAGGAAACTTGCCTTTTTTTTTTTATGTTCTTCAACACTTGGATGAGTTGTACTCTATTTGTGAACAGTAATCTGTTTTACATTAAGTCAATGAGTGTAAATGTTAATAACATGTACAACTCCATTTACAGTAAAATCTAGACCAGTGTATGGCTATACAACTGGGCACTAACCAAACTGACAGATAAAGATAACCATTGTCACATTTGTGTTAATTATTGTGAAATAAAAGCTTCATCTGAAGGACTCATTATTTTTATAAAGGCATTTAAATCAAATATTTTCTTACATCTTTTGATTTAGTAGATCTCTATTGAGTGCCTACTGTTAGGTCTGTGGCCCTGGGATTGCAGGAGGAACAATAAAAAGGCTGTCAGACCACCATCTTCCCCCTACCCAGGACTTTCCCACCAGAAGGACATCTGTCAAGGACATGTCACCTTGAGTAAACTGAAACTTATGTGAGAAACAGAAACCAGCCACTTTGGACTTTCCAACCCACAACCTCTAACCTTACCAAATAGGGTTATAAGCCCCCTCCCTGTCCTGGCCCAATAAAAGCTCACTCAACCCCTTCCAGGGCGCGACTTCCCTGACTCTCCTCTCCTGAGTTGTGGAACCTCGCCTGAGGGTGCCTTTAATAAACCTTGCCCTGCGCCCATCTCACCGGGTGTTGTGTGTATCTCGCCTGTAAAACCTTACCCCTACTACATAGATGTTTATAATATAATGTTTTAAGGGTGTCTAGATGGCTCATTTGGAAGAGCATGCAACACTTTTTTTTTTTTTTTTTTTTTTGTGAGAGAGAGAGAGAGAGAATCTTAAGGACTGAGATCATGACCTGAGCCAAAATCATGAGTCAGACTCTTCACTAAAATGAATATTCCAGAAGATCACAAGACTCTTGTTCTCAGGGTAGTGAGTTTAAGCCTCATTTTGTGTACAGAGATTGCCTAAATAAATAAAACTTTAAAAAATAATATTTTGTATATAAGTATGTAGTTATCTACTAAGCACTGACACACCAGGCATAAGCACCTAAAGATGAATGAGATACTGATCCTGAAGAAAATTGTTTTCCAATGAAAAAGATAAATATATGTACAATTATCACAGCATAACATTTTTGGCACTAAAAGAAGAAAAACTTTAGCAGCATGATTGTAGTGAGAAAGGAGTATTCATTGATACAGCCTAAAGAGTTATGTTTGAAGGAAATAAACTGGCTAGTGGACAAAGTAAGAAAGGGCATTACTGGCAGATCACTGACCAAATGATATGAATGTCTGTTGCTGTCCCAAGAGCTGAACATGCCAGTATATCTTAAATGATGGCTAATGTTAGGAGGGTAAGTGGAGTCATACTGTGAACAGCCTTGAATGCCAGGCCACATTTCATCTTGCAGGAACTAGGGTGCCATTAAAAGAGCAGTTGTTAAAAAACGAACAAACAAAAAATAGTAGTTGTTAATTGAGAGAACACATCAAGTTTGTATTTACAGTCCTTAAAAAGGCTACTTCCACTTGAGGAAAGGCACTGGCTACTTGTACCCTCTCCAGTGTTTCTAAAGAAAGACCATGTGGAGATTCTCATTCAGTCATTCAAATTTTAAAGGGCTGTGAATCAGCTTTAATTATTATCATGACTTACTAATAAAATGAACAGATGATTCTGATTTACAATGCTGCTTGAGAGCCATAGCAATTAAAGATGGTAAATGAGGGGAAAAGAATATCTCCTTTTCTTTGGTCTATGTTGGTGTTTATACAATAGATCTAGGCCACAAACTACAGAAATAAAATAATTCCTTGTTAAATATTCTCTATACTTAAAGATGAAAGTTTGTTTTTTTTTTAAATCATGGCTGAAAAAACTAAACAAAAAATAAATAAAATCATGGCTGATTTCATAATATTTAGATATACTGAAGAGTTCTATTAAGCATCAGATACCCCTAATATCTCAGTTAAATCCAGCTACAGAGGAACTGGATTCTCTGGGTCTTACCAGGTTAAACCCCAGGTGCTGGCCATGTCTGCATTTTCATTAGAGGCCTACTAGGATAAGGCATTTTTCTAATTTCTCTCAGGTCATTGGCAGAATTTATCTCCTGTGTCTGTAGCATAGACATTCTTGGTTTTTAGCTGACTACCAGCTGTGGACTGGTCTCAGTTATAGAGACTATCTATAATTTCTTGCCACATGGCCCTCTCTATAGACCCTTTCATGAATGGTAGCTTACTTTCTTTTTTATTTTTTAAGATTTTGTTTATTTGAGAGAGAGAGAGAGAGAGAGAGCATAAAAGAAAGGGAGAAGAAGACTCTCCACCGAGCAGGGAGCCCAAAGCAGGCCTCAATTCCAGGACCCCAGGATCATGACCTGAGCCAAAGGTAGATGCTTAACTGACTGAGCCACCCAGATGCCCTGGTAACTTACTTTAAAATCCAGAAGAGGAGAATCTTCCATTTAAGGGTGCTAAAACTACAAAAGGGATATCCTGTCATCTTTGTCATCTTATGTAACCTAATCAGAGGAATAACATTCCATTACCTTTGCCATATTCTACATGTTAGAAGCAACTCACAGGTCCCACCTGCACACAAGGAGAGGAGAATACACAAAGGTGTGAATATCAGGAAATGGGAATTATTAGGGATCACCCAGGAAGGTCTTTCACAATATTATATGCAAAAAATTCATGTTTAAATCTTTGGGAAGCCTCCAGAATCTTCCTGAAGTATTCTGGATCAACATGTAAAAATTATTTCCAGAACACACAAATAGGTCAATGTGTTAAATAATGCCTTAAACACTACATTCATCAAATTGCTATGAAAATGATGAAAATGCAACTTTTTAGGCAAGGAAGATTAATTAAGATTAGTAATCTAGGAGGATTTTTGACAATAATCAATATAGATAACTTATATTTAGGCTATTTTACACTAGATAACTTTCATAATATATGTATAAGTTAGATGCATAGCTTAAAATAGGAAAATACCATATGTATGTATGTATGTATGTTTGTATATATCTTTAAAAATACACATATATATTCTTAATGCCTGAAAGTGCTGAAATGAAAGTCTTATCCTATTGGTAATTAAGTGATTTTATGTTGAATTATTGACTCTCATAGATTTGCATTGAACACACGAAATTCAAAGTGAAGTGTATAATGATTCCACACGTGGCTATGGTGAGTTTAATAAAACAATCCCAAAGTCTCTGTAGGAGGGCAAGAGTTTCCACCTCTCCAAGTCCTTTCAGGGATGACTTAATTTCAGTAGAATGACCACTTTCCATAGGCACACTTGGCAGTGAACAATTCACGTGCTGTAGCTCCTAAAGCACAATGTTTCACATTACAATGAGAAAAGGTTCACCATAGATGATAAATGCCCTGCCAGGCTTCAAAAGAGACTATAGTTATAACCAGAATTAGATGACTGTGGGACTTTTGAGTATTTTGCATCAACGGAAATATTGTGTTGCTAAAATAAACCGTTATTGGAGAGGCAATATTCGCAGAAATATAACTGACAAGTTAAAACTGTTCAGGTCTTCTCCTGGAAATGTATCTTTTATGTTATTTCTACAGTTATAATCTCTGTATCAAAATTTCAATCTTGTGTCTCCACCCAAGTGAGGTGAAGTGTAAATGCTAATTTTGGACAGCATTATAATCTTTATATGAAGCATTAACCTGAATTATTTCTCTTTTTTTTTTTCTGATTTGTATTCAGTGGTCCTTTTTGTTCTACTTAGAGAACCCTATTAAATGAAAAATAACAGAAAAAATATATATGGTGTTTTGTGCATCATTTTGTCAGCAAACTTTTTTTTTATTTCTTTATATTCTGGCGTTATTGTCCCTTTCAGGACCTAGCTACACAAAATAAATGTTCCTGACTTATTTATATCAACTTGTGTTGATCAGCTTCTCCCAAACTGCCTTTCTCCCTCTTTTGTGCCCATCCTCAAATATAACTAAGATAACCATGCAATGTTTTAAATTGTACAGTACACACTTGAATTGAATAGAATATTTCTAAAACCTGTTTTATTGAGCTCCTATGTCAGTCTTTCAATGTTTTATACAGGAGAATTCATGTTTTCAATTCATAAACATGCACTTAAGTGAAAGTATTATGTCTGGTTCCTGATTAGGTATTAAGCTTGAAATATTTTCCTTTAATAGGCAGGTTAGAACACAAGTCTCTCCCAATAATATGTTTAATAGCAAAAATTTAAATACTTGATTAACCAAGTGTACAAGCAAATTGCTTTACACGTTATTTCTTTTCCTTTGTGGAGAAAGTGCCTAAACTGGTCCTTGAAAATTGTCTGACTCTTATCATATACAGCATGGTTTCATATTATCCTAAATAAGACTTGATATGAACTCTATCGACAATAATCTCCCAGTGCCACAATGCCCATAGTAAAGATCATAACCTGTTGGTTCCTTCATTCTGTCATTTCTCAATGCATATAACATCAATGCAGTGTTATTGTGTGCCAGCCATATTACACAGAGTACGAATCAGACGTGTATCCTGAATGTAAAACAGATGTAACATAATAAGAAACCACATATTGAAAATGCAAGTTCCATTTTCATTCTGGATATGTTAATATTTATTTCTGCTTGCTCACATACTTTTGTGTTGGAAGATGCCTATTCCTGCTTCATCCTCACCCTGTATCCCTCTAGTTCCATCTGCCTTAGTGGTTAAACTTCATAGTATATGATCGAGACCTTCCACTTCATGGTCATAGCGATTTGATCAAGATGATACATCATAAAAGCATTCAATTTACAGGAAGCTACAGTTTATTCAAAATGGGCTCATAAAGATAACAATACCTTGGGCACCTTGGTGGCTCAGTCAGTCAAGCATCTGCCTTTGACTCGGGTCATGATTCTGGGATTCTAGGATCTAGTCCCACATAGGGCTCCTTGCTCAGCAGGGAGCCTGCTTCTCCCTCTGTCACTCCCCCTGCTCCTTCTCTCTCTGTCTCTCTTTCTGTCAAATAAATAAATAAAATCTTTAAAAAATTAAAAAAAGACAATAATATCCAAGGACAATTTCTGCAGAAATTCAAGCTAAGCCTATGTAAAGACTTTGAGTGGTGTATAAGATTCTGAAAGATCATTAGACTGAGTTAGTCTATTGAAGCTATTATGGGCCATGGTTCCCTGTAAGAGTGCTTTATTTCCTATCAGTACCTGAGTTACATTAGATATTTGAGAACTGTGATAGGAAAATTGAGATTAGTTGGCTTCTATCAAATCTGTTAAGCAAGAGAATCCTCACTGATGTCATTATTTCTAAGTAAATAGAATTGGGAAGACTTTATAATCCTGGTGAATATGGGCTGAGTTTGGGTGGTAGTGGAATTGAAAAAAAAAAAAAAAAACCAACATTCCAATCATTATTTTGTATGTGATTCATATGAGGAATAAACTGAGACTCTTCCCACCATGTCATTTGTGGGCATTAGTATAAGTGGGAAAACACACGAAGAAAAATACTATTTACTATGTTGTTAGATAGTTGATCAAATTTATTATCACTAAGAACTGGTTGTTTGCTTTAGAAGGCGAGCCAGAAATTTCGGTGATATATTTAGAGTGTCAGGTATTGAGTTTTCCAATGACGAGTACAATAATATCTCCATTCCATGTGTTCTTTCTATATTGTGACTTATAATAGGATCTGTGTACTCTCCCCTTGAAACTGAAAGGCTTTTGTGACTGCCTCAGCATCAGAATGTCATACTCATCTACCATGATCTTTTGAGATGCTTGCTCTTAAAAAAACAGATATGAAAAAAACAGATGAAAAGGCTGTGTGCATGAGTTTTGTCTAACAATTTAGATGAGATTCCAGCTGATATCTCATCCTAAATCACCACTGTGAGTTAACCATTAGAAAGAAGATCTTCCAGCTCTAGCTGAATTGCTTCAGCTAAACTTCTTGAATTAATACAAGGTTTCCTGCTGAATCCCATCCAAGCCCCGACAAAAATACAGATACATGAACAAAAGGATGAGTAAATAACTGTTGTTCTCTTAGTCCATAAAATTTTGTGATTTCCTCCATAGCAATGGATAAATATGACCAACAACAAATTTATTGTGCTGTTTTGATTTTTAAAGATATTTTTATAAATGGGACTACTATTGCAGTTTCTGCTCTTATCCTTATACTGTACTTAAACAGTGCCACTGGTGGTTATATTTACTGTTTGTTTCATATGATTCACAAGGACTATAAATAATATCAGAATGGGGTTGTGAATGATGTAGGAAACTAATGAACACTGCTTAGAAATCCTAGACCCTAAGATGGACAAACACTTTTAAAGAGGCTTTATGTCCTTACCTCTGGATTTAATAATGGTTGTGCTTCTGATCAGACTCTTTGTGAAGTGACTATAAAAGTGATTATGGTGGTTGTATATGATAGTTAGACCACATTTAGCAAACACATCTTTATAACATAGGTCATGAGTATCAGATAAATGAAAATGTGCATAATAGAGGATGGCATATTTTGGGTTGATGCTCATTTCATCCATATTTCATTATCTTGAAAACTTTTTGATTCAGTCCATTTTATTCAGGAAGACTTCGTTTATGCCACATAACTATGGATGCAGAGTAAAAAACGTTGAGCAAGGAATCCAGAAATATCTCTGTGACCTATACAGACTTTGTGACACATTTCATGGGAAGACTAGCTGGGTTATTCTGATTATCTTTCTAAAAATTGAACTAAAAACTTATTTACATAAGGATATTTGAACTAGAGAAGGACATATTGAGTTTTATGTATATTAAAGTAATGGGGGTTTTATAAAGACAAGAAATACTTTGAGCAAACTAAGAGATAGTGAGATGTCTTTAGTTTCAGGTGCATCACACAGTGATTCATAAGTTTATACATTATGCTATGCTTACCACAAGTATAGCTACCATCTGCCACCACACTATATTCAAATAAAAATTTTAAGTAAAATATTTTACTTTCAGCTTAAAAAAACCTTTCATTCTGAAATAAAATTACATTTAATATAAAAAATTAAGAGGCAATTTTTTCCAAAAGAAAAAAGAGAGATTGCTGGAATATGAATAGATCATACAGAGCAAGGGAGAATAAATAGACAGTAATTCATGTTGTTAAACTTGCCACGGTGACCTTGAATCCAAACGAATTATAAAGCTAATCCTGATGAAGGTTGGCTCTCCGTGAATCATGTCTTTAAATCCCCATGAAAACTGCCTCTTCCTTATTGTGCCATCCATATTCTTATAACACTCGCCTCTGCCACCAATGAGCACAGTTTCTTGCAATCAAAAAAACTAAAGAGAAACAAAAGTATACAATGGCAAATGGGTTCACAAAAGACATTAAGATCAACAAAGGGCAGGTGAACCTCATTAGGATATGCCCTTGAACTGAGTTTTCAAAAATGAATAAATGTCCAATGGTGAGAGGAAAAAATACATTCAAGGCAAAAAATAGCATAGATAAAATTACAAAACTTTTAGATTTAAAGGTCCACAACTATTTTAGAACAGCTGAAGTGGGAAGTACTAAATAGGATATAGTAAAGGAGAGGTGGGAGGTAGACGCAAAAGCTTTTTGATTGAGGCACATATACATCTCATTCTGCAAGATTTAGATTTGATATTGAAGGTAATAAAAGGTTACAAAAGACTTTATTCAGGACATGGCGTGGCTGGATTTGCATTTTATAGAGAACATTTCAAGGAGAGAAGGATTAAAAGCAGGAAGGTCAGTGCATATATAATTGATAATATTAACACAGGTAAAACATGATTTTGATACGGAGAGCAGGTAAAAAAAAATTAAGATCTTATAATCAACTGAATCTGATTTCTGATTAGATATGAAGAGTGTAGGTTATAAAGTCTAAAAAGATTCAAAGTGAATTATTTTCCTGGTAATGAATGAAAAGGTTAATATTGGGAGGGGAATAATAGATTCAGTCTTTGTCTGGGTTTTACCTGTTCACATTGCACCTCTTAACCTAGATCCTCACACCAAGAATCTTCTTGATTTTTGGCATGTTCTTGATTTTTCTTCCTCTGTTATAAGAACTCTACAGAGTAGAAGATATGATGATTATATGCCAATCTAACCAATTTTTCACCTTTAGTGTTGTATCTTGGTCTTCAAAAATACTAACTGCAAACTGCTGAGTTGACATGTCTCTTAGGGGTTCTACCCTTGACCATCAAGTCAGTGTGAGTGAGAAGACTGATGGAAGATGTCAGGCAAAGAGTTAGGATGTGGGCTGATGTGGCTTGGCAGGTATGGTAAGTCTGAATAATGTAGGTTAGCAAGGGGAGAAATAGAAAATTATTTCTGTAGGGGGTGCCTGGGTGGCTCAGTGTGTTAAGCCTCTGCCTTCAGCTCAGGTCATGATCCCCTGTATCTTGGGATCCAGCCCTGCATTGGGCTCTCTGCTCAGTGGGGAGCCTGCTTCCTCCTCTCTCTCTCTGCCTGCCTCTCTGCCTACTTGTGATCTCTCCCTGTCAAATAAATAAATAAAATCTTAAAAAAAAAAAAAGAAACAAAGAAAAAGAAAATCATTCTTATAATGTAAACTAAAGCTGGATGAATCTTTCTTTCTTTCTTTCTTTCTTTCTTTCTTTCTTTCTTTCTTTCTTTCTTTCTTTCTCTCTTCCTTCCTCCCTCCCTCCTTCCTTCTTTCTTTTTCTTTTTTTCCTTCCTTCCTTCATTCCTTCCTTCCTCCTTCTTTCTTTCTTTCTCTCTCCCTCTTTCTTTCTTTCTTCCTCTGATTCAAACTTGTTCCTAGTCTCAAGGCATAATCTTTGCATTCCCTTTACATGAAAGGTCTTGCCCTCAGATTTTCATATGACTTATCAATAAGATCACAGGACCATCCCACCTTATCAAGGACTCCCTCCTTCAACACCTTACTCAAGTAGCTTGGCTTTTTGTCATTCACCAACCAAGAATTCTGTTGCGGGTTTTCAAAGTACATAGTACTCTCTGGAATTATATTCTTTCTTCCTTTTTTACATTATGCATTCCCTCATTAGAATGTGAGGTCCATGGGAACAAGAAAATTGTTTTTCTTATTGACAGTGTGTTTTCCATGTTCAGTAGCACTTAGAATGATATATGTATACATCACAAGCTTCTGAATAGATTCACAAATGAAAGAAAAATAAGATATAGCTTAAATTTTGTGAGATATTTCTTATAGATAAGGACTGAATGAGACTCTCCAAAAATAATTGTATTAACCCTGAAGATAAGAGGGGGATTATTGACATGTACTGGCAATTTGTGGATTGAAAGTAAATAACTTTTTTTTTTTTTAGGATTGTAGAAAATAAATCGTTAACTTAAAATTTATTAATAAATAAATTGAAAGAAATAAGTTTCTGTTGGGTAACAGGCACTATGCTAGGTACCTAGTATATTTAAACTTATATAATTTTCCAAGAATCATGATATGTTTTTTCTAATAATTCAGAATATTTATTTTATAGATAAATATAAAACATAAAGAATTAAATTATTAAATTTGATGTACTTACAGAACAGTGAAAAAAATCACATGTAAAACAGAAAGCAATTACAAAACTCAATATTGACAAATATTTATATCTGTTTGGCATGACAAATACGAAAGTTATTTGCATTTGGAAAAATATTTTTGAAAATATTGGTCACTAAATTAAGAAGTAACATGTCTTTGTTGTTTTATACTTATCTGCATCCATACACCTAGATTTGACTAACAATAAAAATTTCCACTGTTAAAATGCTTGCAGAGCATTGTTCATGTTAAATTATAACCAGATACTCGTACTTACATTGCTAGGCTATCAATAAAACAATTCAAAGTTTATAGCACAGTTGTACATTGTACCTAGTGTTGTTATTATGACATATTATGCTACCTTGTACTATATCATACTGTAATTCAGACATTAACTTATGTGACTACTATTCTTTATCTAGAAAAAAAGGTAGTATTCTCATTTCCTCCAAAAGCTATAATTTGCATATTCCAGACTACAAAATATATCTATTTCCACAGTACTAGTTTCACTTATTTATTAGGATTCCTCATAATATACTGGTAAGCATATTTCAAATTAACTTGTGAAAATAAGCAAATATATGAATAAAATAAGCAAAGAGCTTCAAGTTAATAAAATTCTGGGACTTGAACTATGCTGTTTTAATAAAGCACTGAGTGACTGGCTGTAAAATAGTGTACCAGACTCTTCATCTAGGATTCTCAAGCATGGTGAGGTGGTGGTTTAAATAGTATAAGTATGGAAAACAATTTTGCTTTTTCTCCTCAAACTTTAAAAAAATCATTCCATAAAGATAAATTATTAGGTAAAATAAATGGGATAATAAGGAGTTGTGGGAAGTAAAAGTGATTCTTTTAGGAGTCAAAATTATCCTTCTTATACATCAGGGTTAAAGATAGACACATGGCACCACTGTCATCGACCACATACACACACAAACGAAAAGCACATACATCACACACACACCACACCACACACACATACACACCTTAAATCTTTTTTTTTTAATTTTATTTAAAAAAAACTTTTTTAAGATTTTATCTATTTATTAGTTAGAGAGAGAGAGAGAGAGCACAGGCAGACAGAGAGGCAGGCAGAGTCAGAGGGAGAAGCAGGCTCCCTGCTGAGCAAGGAGACCAATGTGGGACTTGATCCCAGGATGCTGGGATCACGACCCAAGCCGAAGGAAGCCGCCCAACCAACTGAGCCACCCAGGAGTCCCACACACCCTAAATCTTAAAAACACTAAATTCTTATAGAAAATAAAAAATAAAATCTATACCTAAGAAAAGAGTTCAAATGTAGTCCTCCTTTAAATATATTCCCAAATGATTGTTTTTTAAAATAAATCTCTGGAAGCTTAATGGCATGGGGAAATGTAAGTGAGACAATGAGGGGCAGATGTCAACTCACAATTAAATGGTAAAAGATCTGATTTTATTTACTCAATCTTCCGGTCATCCAGAATCCCCTGTGAATGAGCAATTTCATGGTTAAGAACAACTGACAAACACTGAAGTAAGTTATTTGTGGAATTCAACACTGACATCTAAATCTGTGGAAAAAAGCCAATGTAAAATGTATATGAATGATAATGAATATAATCTCCATTCTTGTGTCTTCATTTGGTATAAATGAGTAGCCTTGAGAAGGGATGCTAATATATATTACAAATGATACATTAAGTTTTAATGAGGAAATATAATTTTCAGTAAGAGTGCCAGGAAATTTAAACCTCATATAATTAATTAATTAATTAATGTATTTGGTTTAAAAACTTTAATCTCCATATTAATGCCTCCTTTGTAAGAATGAGTTGGGGATTCATAGAAGTAAAATAAAATACTCAATGTTACACAATAAATTGTGAGAAAGAGGATTGCAAAGCAGTTTAAAAATACTGCATAGCTTATTCTCTTTATACCACACTGATATGAAATTTCATAAAACCCTAAAAAAATTGTGTTAAAACACTTTCAAGTATTGCATTCAATTAAATGAAAACTTTTTAAATTTTTTTTTCAACTGCGGAGAGACTGAAGTAATTGCATAAAGGACATATCTACAGAATTAGAGAACAAAGAACAGAAAATTCTCTCTGAACTGCATATTATATTTTATTTTTTGAACTGCATATATTAGTAGAGTATTTGCATACCTTCTGTTTGTGGTTATTGGATACAAAAATGCATGGAAAAGACTTTGAAGGCTTTCAGAGGAGAGCAAATACAACAATAATGGAAAGTATGATGTGCACAGAAAGTGAAGAAACACTTCAGAAGAAGAAATCATTTCTGAAAGGCCTACACAGTTTTTTTTTAATTTTAATTTTTATTTTTTATAAACATATAATGTATTATTAGACCTATGGGTACAGGTCTGTGAATCGCCAGGTTTACACACTTCACAGCACTCACCATAGCACATACCCTCCCCAATGTCCCCAATGTCCAATGTCCATACCCTCTCCCTACACCCCTCTCCCCACCCCCCTCAGTTTGTTTTGTGACATTAAGAGTTTCTTTTGGTTGGTCTCCCTCTCAATCCCATCTTGTTTCATTTATTCTTTTTCTACCCCCCAAACCGCCCCCCCCATTGCATCTCCACTTCCTTATATCAAGGAGATCATATGATAGTTGTCTTTCTCTGATTGACCTATTTCACTAAGGATAATACCCTCTAGTTCCATCCATGTCATCGCAAATGGCAATATTTCATTTCTTTTGATGGCTACATAGTATTCCATTGTATATATATACCACTTCTTCTTTATCCATTCATCTGTTGATGGACATCTAGGTTCTTTCCATAGTTTGGCTATTGTGGACATTGCTGCTATAAACATTCAGGTGCATGTGCCCCTTCGGATCACTATGTTTGTATCTATAGGGTAAATACCCAGTAGTGCAATTGCTGGGTCATAGGGTAGCTCTATTTTCAACTTTTTGAGGAACCTCCATGCTATTTTCCAGAGTGGTTGTACCAGCTTGCATTCCCACCAACAGTGTAGGAGGGTTCCCCTTTCTCCACATCCTTGCCAGCATCTGTCATTTCCTGACTTGTTAATTTTAGCCATTCTGACTGGTGTGAGGTGGTATCTCACTGTGGTTTTGATTTGTATTTCCCTGATGCCCAGTGATGTGGAGCACTTTTTCATGTATCTGTTGGCCATCTGGATGTCTTCTTTGTAAAAATATCTGTTCATGTCCTCTGCCCATTTCTTGATTGGGTTATTTGTTCGTTGGGTGTTGAGTTTGCTAAGCTCTTTATAGATTTTGGATACTAGCCCTTTATCTGATATATCATTTGCAAATATCTTCTCCCATTCTGTCAGTTGTCTTTTGGTACTGTTAACTGTTTCCTTTGCTGTGCAAAAGCTTTGATACAACAGCACATTAAAAGGATTATTCACCACGACCAAGTGGGATTTATTCCAGGGCTGAAAGGTTGGTTCAACATCTGCAAATCAATCAATGTGATAGAATACATTAATAAAAGAAAGAACAAGAACCATATGATACTCTCATAGATGCTGAAAAAGCATTTGACAAAGTACAGCATCCCTTCCTGATCAAAACTCTTCAAAGTATAGGGAGAGAGGGCACATACTTCAATATTATCAAAGCCATCTATGAAAAACCCACCACAAATATCATTCTCAATGGAGAAAAACTGAGAGCTTTTCGCTAAGGTCAGGAACATGGCAGGGATGTCCATTATCACCACGGCTATTCAACATAGTACTAGAATTCCTAGCCTCAGCAATCAGACAACAAAAAAGTAATTAAAGGCATCCAAATCAGCCAAGAAGAAGTCAAACTATCACTCTTTGCAGATGATATGATACTATACATAGAAAACCCAAAAGACTCCACTCCAAATCTGCTTGAACTTGTCCAGGAATTCAGTAAAGTGTCAGGATATAAAATCAATGCACGGAAATCAGTTGCCTTTCTTTACACCAACAACAAGACAGAAGAAAGAGAAATTAAGGAGTCAATCCCATTTACAACTGCACCCAAAACCATAAGATACCTAGGAATAAACCTAACCAAAGAGGCAAAGAATCTATACTCAGAAAACTATGAACTACTCATGAAAGAAATTGAGGAAGACACAAAGAAATGGAAAAATGTTCCATGCTCATGGATTGGAAGAACAAATATTGTGAAAATGTCTATGCTACCTAAAGCTATCTACACATTTAATGCAATGCCTATTAAATTCCCACCCATTTTTTTTTTCAAAGAAATGGAACAAATAATCCTAAAATTTATATGGAACCAGAAAAGTCCTCGAATAGCCAAAGGAATATTGAAAAAGAAAGCCAAAGTTGGTGGCATCACAATTCCGGACTTCAAGCTCTATTTCAAAGCTGTCATCATCAAGACAGTATGGTGCTGGCACAAAAGCAGACACATAGATCAATGGAACAGAATAGAGAGCCCAGAAATAGACCCTCAACTCTATGGTCAACTAATCTTTGACAAAGCAGGAAAGAATTTCCAATGGAAAAAAAGACAGTCTCTTCAACAAATGGTGTTGGGAAAATTGGACAGCCACATGCAGAAAAATGAAATTGGACCATTTCCTTACACCACACATGAAAATTGACTAAAAATGGATGAAGGACCTTAATGTGAGAAAGGAATCTATCAAAATCCTTGAGAAGAACACAGGCAGCAACCTTTTCGACCTCAGCCGCAGCAACTTCTTCCTAGGAACATCGCCAAAGGCAAGGGAGCAAGCACAAAAATGAACTATTGGGACTTCATCAAGGCCTACACAGTTTTAATGACTGTCCTCAAATCCCGGGAAGGATTCACTTGAGAATGGCTTCCATACAGCTTTGCAGAGGAAAGTAACAGTAAATAACGGCTTTGAGAGCTTTAAAGAACAGGATGCAGTGTCTCATGCTGCATCTATGCTGCACAGGGAAACTATAACTAAACCATTAGAATTGAAATGTTTTCCTGTTTCTAGAATTCTTCAGAGAATAGTAAAAATTCTGAAAAGAATGTATGGAAGAAAATAAAAGACTGTATTTGAGAAAACAGAGGTTCTGGTTCTAGTTTTACAGCTACCTGCATGATTTTGTATAAGGTATTTCATTGGTCTGAATTTTAGATGCCTCATTTGAAGAAAAGGATAAGGATGGAATACAACGGTAGCTTTTGATTTTTTTGAGTCATGAGCTGTTTACATATTTGGTGAAAGTCATGTTTCCTCTCTCCAGAAAAATGTCTTCAAGTTCCAATGTCTCTTTTAATTTCAGGAATATAGTAATGCCCCACAGTTAATTTATGGATCATCTCTAGAGATTCCTACTAGTAAATAATTTCTGACTCAAAATCTACAATTACATGAAATTCTGGAATCACCATTTTGTTTCTTTTCTTTTCTTCTTCTTCTTCTTCTTCTTTTTTTTAAAGAGAGAGAGAGCGCTTGCAGTTGGAGGGATGGAGGGAGAGAGAAAATCCCAAGCAGGCTTCATGTTCAGTGCAGAGACTGAGACAGGGCTCGATCTGACAACCTCCAGATCACGACCTGACTGCAAGCAAGAGTTGGATGCTTAACTCATTGAGCCACCCAGGCACTCTCATCCTTTTGTTTATATGTTATCTCTAGCTGGAGTTTACATGCATATTTGCAGATATCTCTTTTACCTGATAATATACAAGCAAAGCTCCCATCATCTTTTGTAAAGAAGGATAGCAAAATAATTGCTAATAATTTCCTTGGAACAAGAGGGCAGAAACACCTTTACTTGCACTGACTCCCTTAGTATTTGGCATAGAGTTTGATATAAAACAAACAAATCCTTCAAAAAATATTTGTTGCTCAAAATTTCATAATACCTTATTTTGATTAAAACACTATGTTTTAAAGAGTTATACAACTTTAAAAATGTCTTCCTTTGTCAATTAATCCACATCTCTCTTGAACTAAAAACACTGAATAAATAATCCTCATTAGTGAATTTTATAATAAATTGAATATAAAATTTTGAAATATCCATCATATAAATATTTAATCAATGTTTTCCTGGACCTCATTTATTCAGTTTAATGCTTTAATTTGAAAATCTCTACTCTGGGTGTCTGGGTGGCTCAGTGGGTTAAGCCTCTGCCTTCAGCTCAGGTCATGATCTTAGGGTCCTGGGATCAAGCCCAGCGCGGGGCTCCCTGCTCAGCAGCAAGCCTGCTTCTCCCTCTCTCTCTGCCTGCCTCTCTGCCTACTTGTGATCTCTCTCTGTCAAATAAATAAATAAAATCTTTAAAAAAAAAAAAACTTTACTCTGCTATTTTTAATGGCATTGTTATATTTTTCTTCCATAATCAGATTACTTTCATGGTTTATAGTTATTCTTCTTTTGTTTTCTAAGTTTGTTATTTTCCAAGGCTCTATTTTGGACCATTGTTTGTTTTGACCTCATCCTTTTTCATAAGGAGTTCATGCATTTCCACTTTTTTTTTCCACATTGCACATTTATATTTCCAGTTTGGCCTTATTTCACTTTAGCTCTGGAACTATGAACTCCACATACTGCCAAAATAAATAACTAATTGCACAATACAAAAAATGCATATATTGTGCTCTTTGCAACTTGAAATCTTGCTCTTGATTCTTGATTCTTCCATAACTGTTTCCCAGGCTCTCTAGGAAGATGTCATGTCCACAGGATCATCTTCATCTGCCCAGCCCTCAATAGGAGAGAGGATGAAACTTAATGTTTTTAGTCCTTATTATATTGGCCAAAACCTGATCACATCATTTCACCTTCCTAGGAGGTAGAGGAGGGGCGCAGATAATTTAGCTTTGTATTCAGGAAGAAGAGAATGATTTGGTGAACACTTAAGAAACTTCAGAGCATTTGTCCTCTATCCTTTAAGTAATCCATGTTCTTCCAATATTGTTTGACATCCAGGTTTATTGAAAGTCTTGGTGAAGGACCATTTGATACCTCTGCCTAAATCTTCAAAGAGAAATATGCCTTGGTTTAAAAAAAGTATCAAATGAAAAATATATAAGACCATAAATTTTCAGTAATTAGGGCCAATCTTAACAACTGAGACTTTTTGAGGTATATAAGGCATTTACTTCCCAGAAATTCAGAAGTAACTATCAAATTGAGATTGTTTCATTCCTTGCTTTCCCATTGTGGAAATAGCTTACATACCGAGATAGTCTTACCATTTCCCTCTGCTTTATTAAAACTTGGACAGGCTTCTTTCTGACTCTAGGCTACTGACTTCCTTTCTCTTAGACATTTATTTCAGAAAATTTGTAATTGAAATTTTTTTCTCTACCCTTCTGAAATGTAAATCTTTTTTAAAAGTCTCTTACCAGTTTTACAACCAAAGACTTTCTTAAGGAGCTGGGAGCCATCTTTCTGAAATGTAATCATTGAGGAAGATAAAGCTTCTGCCTTCCAGTCTAACTCCAAGTTGTAAAACTCCTTACTGTCATGAAAATAGATGAAAGCTTACTTTTCTTTTTTAGGGTAAAGGCAATTAGCAATAGAAATAACCTACTATCATCTACCCCATATCTTAAAAACTCTCCCATATATATATATATATATATATATTTTTTTTTTTTTTCCCAACAGATTAGAGTTCAGACTGCACTTTTCCCCTTCACTATTGCAAGAGTCCTTAATAGTCTTCTTTATCTGTTCAACTTTTCAGGTTTAATTTTTGCTTGTATTTGCCTGGAAACATTCCTAAGTGTTGTCTCAAACCTTGATCCTATTGCTTACTTTACTTGCTGTTCGGACTTTTGCTGCTTTTAACTGTTCATATGATCTTTAACTTTATTTTTAATCAATTCTAAAGCTGTTTATATCCACTAATCTTGTTAAGTCTACCATAGCATCCTCTAAGCTTCAGTCTTGCACATAACCAAGCTTGTGGTGTTGCTAGTATTATCAAGGCTCATATTGTTAAGCCTTCCTCTGTCTCATACCAACTGAGCCAGCCATGAAATCTGTTTATGACTCCAGACTTCCTGCCCCCACCCTGCAGAATTGATCTGTGCTTATTCCTTCTACCTCTTCAAACTCAGAGCAGTTTTTGAATAATTACAAATACTTAGGTTTTCTCACTCTGCTTTCATGTTTTTTTCTATGTTTTTTGGCCTTTTAAGACTCAACTGATTGCTTTAGCTCAACATATTTTCTATTTTGGATGAGCTGCCTTGCCTGACCTGACATAGGTGAGGAATGAGGTACTTGGGTTAAGCTTTCTCATTGCAGCATACTCACTTTCTTTTCCCAGTTCCAAAGCCACACTAGTTGCAAACATTTTCCTAACTTTTGGAGGGGTGATTTACTTTCTTTAAATTAGTGAGCCTTCACTTAATTTTTTTTTGTAAATAAATAATATGAATCTGGCTTAATAAATAAACTAATTCATAATACCCTTTATGCATTACAACAGGGGTCCTCTCCATCTTCCACTTTTTGTGACACCCTTACTCTAGACCTTAGGTCTTTGAGGCAAGTACAAGAAAATAACACTTTTTTTTTTTTTTTCTCAGTCATGTTAGAGTCAGCTTTTTCTCAGAAAATATAATGCCATAGTGTGTCAACCCAGGTCCACGCATCAAAGTGAACACATCTTTATACATATTTTATTATTTTTATTATGAAAAATTCCAACTTTTCAACAGGTAGGAAGAAAAGGATATTACCCCCCAAGCATACATCATTCAGATTAAAAATGATCAAGATTTTTCTGAACTTGTTTTATCTCTTATTAATTTCTTCCTTCTTCCCTTATTTTCCTTTATTTTCTTAAGCAAATTTCAGAATTTCATAGCCTTTCACTCATTTTATGATTATAAAACTATAGGGTAGGGCAGCTGCATGGCTCAGTCAGTTCAGTGTCCAACTCTTGGTTTTGGCTCAAGTCCGATCTCAAGGTCTTTTGACGGAGCTGTTCAACCACATTCTGGCTCCACATTTAGCGGGGTGGGGGTGGGTCTTCTTGAGATTCTCTCTCCCACTCCCTATGCCCCCCCCCTTACTCAAACTCTTTCTCAAATGAATGAATAAATCTTTAAAAAATTGGGTTATTTTCTTATATAATCTCAGTGCCATTATCATACCTAACAAAATTTATAATAGCTCCTTAGTATCCTTAGATAGACTTTATTCAAATTTTCCTAGAGGTTGTCACAAGGTTAGGTTTAAAATGAATTTTTTAAAGGTCTAATGAAAGTAGTGGCATGCCTGGCTTATCTGACTGCTGGAGTAGATCATTTCTTAACATCCACCTTATCCACATGACACAATTTTTTCAGGAATAATGATAAGGTAAAACAAGTGGCAATAATGACCAGAGAAACGCAGAGTGAGAATTTTATTTTATGGAATTTCTTATGTATGAAATAATGACAAAAGAATAAATACATATGTATAGTAAAGAGGAAAATAATGGTTTAATGCTTTTTAATTGCACTTTTTTTTTTAAACTATCATGCCTATGTATTCATTTATTGCACTGATAAACGATATGGCAATTTTTGGTTTTGAGCCTTCTTTACCTTATGCAAGTTTGTCAATGAATTCTTTAAAATGGATCTACTTCACATCCAATAGATATTATTGGCAGAATTATCAGTCCTTTTTCTCTCCTTGTTGCTCAGAGAAAGCTTCTTATTAATTTTAATTTTGAAAGATTTTAATATTCAAAAGTGTTTTTTCCTATGAGGTAGCATATGCAAGTTGTTAAGAAAAGTCCTAAATATAAGTTTTGGAGAGAGTCATAAAAATTTACTTGGGAACCTATTATAGTGTTTTATTTTTATTCTCATAATTTTACCATTAAAGTGTCTGAAACAAAAATAAACATAAAATTTAATTATATTTATTAAAAACTTCTGAAGTTATCTTCCTTCTATAATAATTATTTTAAAATGGTGGAATGATAGCAAACACTGGCATTATCGATTCATTAATTTAGAATGAGTATCAGTTTTTGATTAAAATATTCAAGGTATTACAATATGTCTTTTGATGTCTTTGACAGTATAAAACGAGCATCTTTTGTCAGTTCTCTGAGCATTCTTTTTTGAAATTTGATTCTACTATTCTTTAGAAGGTTCCATTTTCTTACTTTTGCACCTGCATAATTAATGATGTTCTCCACAATTTTCATGAACCAATTTTCAAAGAATGGTTTCAAAGCTTCATGTTTCA